>SNQJ01S0169736.1:0-20671 GCA_010110895.2 Picea sitchensis
AGGGATTTGGCCATTGGCAGCCCCTGAAAATCATGGATTCAGAAAGCTGGGAAAATTTGGAAGAGAGGGAAAGGACCTAGGAAAAAATGATTGTTTTGATAAATAGCATATGTGAGGAGGCGGGATGTTGTGGAGTATGCTGGGAAAGACACTACTGGTTTTCTTGTTGTTATCAACACTACTGATTGAGTGTGAGGCAAGAAGAGACTGCTTAAATTGAAAGACATTTCTGAGGAGGAGGTTCCATGTTCACCCTCATGGGTTCATGGTCAAGCAAAGGGGTGAATCAGGCAAGTAGTTTGGCTTCCCTATTCTATGATTGGGAGGAACGTGGTTGTTCCTTTTGTCTTCCCGTGAGATGATTCAGATATGCAATCTTGCCTTCTTTGATTGAGTGATTACCTCCAATTGTTGTAATGCATCTTTTTGAATGACCATATATCTGCTGTAATGTTTTGAGCTGTATCTAAATTGAATTTTTTGTATCTCTATGGATGGAATTAGTTCCAGATGTAGAATAATTGTTAAAGTCTATTTGGATGTATAAACTGAGCGAAAATTGTTCGATTATATGAATATGTGCAGTCCATCTTCCTACAAAATAGTTTATAAATCATTTTCTAAAATCATTTCTTGGGAAACCCTTTATGATTGAATTCGAATTTGTACAAAAGTTAGAAATTATTTGATTTCCTCCTAGAATAATCAAATGCATTTGTGTGATTAAATTCTGGAAGTAACTTTTGTTCTGTAATTGCAATTTCGTTATAATAGAGGTATTTCCTGTACATCAAAATTTATGGTGTAAAACATCTAGACATGAACAGATTGAAACTAGTATATATATATGAAGTAAGTGTTTTTGGAAAGTGCAAATTCAGATTCATAAATGAAAACTGGACGCTATCTTCCACTTCGTGTAGATTTAAGCCACTCTGAGTCAATAAAATTCCATAATAGATCTGTAATAATTATATATCTAATTATTGTTGGTAGGCATGATAATGAAATACAGGATCTAATGTCTACATAAACAAATACGTATATATAACTATATGCATGTATGTATTCATAAGAAATTTCTCTGATATTCCGAATATGATAAATATTTGACAAACACACAACCATAACTATAATTAAATTGCATAAGGGTTGGAATACTCTATTTAAAGAAAAAAACAATATACTTCTTTAAATTTAAATCGAATACAGTAGGACAAAATATACCAGTATATCCATTGTTAAACTATGGAAAACTCTTTCTTTTCTATGATGGGATAGATGTTGGAATATTGGTTGTTGTCATTGATGTCAACCCTAGTCATGGGTTTTGGACTGCAAGATTGATAAAGGTATTTGGACATGAAGGACAATTCACATGCATATACAACACCCATGGATGGATAGTATACATCATGTTGTTTCCGGTGGTATGTGGCACATCATTTGGATCCTCATGGTTGAGGAGAAATGAATTTTTGAAGATGGCAAAGTGAATTGAAGAAGGAAGTACATGTAGGCCCCGAAGATAATTAAAGAAAAGAATTACAAAATAAGAAAGTCTCAGGTCGGCCCTAATATTAAAAGGAAGTGACATAAATGGTATAAATAAATATCATTATACATTCATTTGACACACAAGTCAAATTTCAGAGGAAATCAGAATTAAAGAAGCTCGGATTTCAAGGGAAGATGAAGTCTTTTGGTGATGTGTTCTAAGGTATGTTATTTTCAAGTCATCTTACCATTTTTACTATAACTTTTTTTCTAGAATGATTCAGATGGTGAAATTCAAATGGTATTGAGAAGACATATCAAGGTACCTCTGGTAAAATTTTCAGATCTTTATTCACTATAATTATGGATAGACACTCTGTGGAAGATAGGGTTTTTTACAAGTCCTGAAGCTAGTTAATAAACAGGTGTTCCTGGTAAAAGAGTCATAAATTCTTCTTCATGAATCCAAATTATGTGGTACAAATTGCATTGGAAATCATATAGACGCTAGTTTTCTGTGTACAAGTTTATGAATATGATGTTAAATATTGCACGCGAGGCATTTTGTGCAAGTTCGGTCTCCTGAATAAACCAGAATTGAACAAGGTTTACCATTCTCTCTATAACTTCTTTTTAGGGAGGATTCAAGGAGTCAAACTTGGAGAAATTTCAGAGAATAAATTGAATAATATTATCTATAGGATCAAAGTATTCCATTCGGTATGTTATTTCTGTCATTTTTACCATTTTTAATATAACTTTTTTTCTAGAATGATTCAGGATGGTGAAATTCAAATGGTATTGAGAAGACATATCAAGGTACCTGCAATAATTCTTTCAGATCTTTATTCACCATACTATGGATAGACACTCACAAGGGAAGATAGGTTTTACAAGTCCCTCAAGCTAGTTAATAAACAGTGTTCCTCGGGTAAAAAGAGTCATAAATTTTCATGAATCCAAATTCATGTAAGTACAAATCACTGGAAATCGTATAGACGCTAGTTTTCTGTGTACAAGTTTATGAATATGATGTTAAATATTGTACGAGGTATTTTGGTGTTCAGTCTCCTATATAAACCAGAACTGAACAAGGTTTACCATTCTCTGTATAACTTCTTTTTAGGAGGATTCAAGGAGTAAAACTTGGAGAAGCTTCAGAGAATAAATTGAATAATATTATCTATAGGATCAAAAGTATTCCAATAATTGAATGAATTGTAGAAACTGAAGAAGTCTCAGAAAGCACTATCGCCCCATGTGATGGTTGGTTGATGGTGATGGATTTAATGAAGTTTTATTATCACCATATATTCATGAATGTAAGGAAAGGGAAAGGATGGAGAGTTCAAGATCTCTTGATACTATAGCATTGTATCTTCCTCTTAGAGGTTTATCCTCCCTTTACATTTCGAAGCTCTAGCTACCTTTGGAAGTCATTACTACTCTTGAACAATAACTATTGATTATTTCTCACATATTGTGCCTCGTGTATTGTGGTGTATTAGTGTAACTCTACTATTATTCATTACCCATTGTTTTCAATTGAAAGTTTGGATTATAAGTTTAAAAATGTTTTAAATTGTACTTACATCGATTCACCCCTCTCACAAGACAACAATTGGTATCGTAGGAAGGTTGCTCTCTAACAATTTAACCATTGAAGGAAAAATCTTGAGCGTGAGATGATGACCATGAGCACATTTCAAATGGGATTCAAAAAATTTGATGGAAGAAATTATGCATACCTGGAGTGATAGAGTGAAAACTTACCCGACAACTTTGAGTAGACATTTTGGTACCTCAGCTAAATGGCTATGTAATCCCAAATAATGGTCCAACGGATCCAAAATGAGAAGAATCTATGAGTTGTAATTCAAGCCAGACATGTTATTCTAGAAAAATTGGCACCAACCATTGATAGCAAAGTGATGGCTAGCATTGTTAAGGATGTATGGGACAAAATCAAGAGTATTTTTGAAGGTGATCCAAAAGTTAAGCTGGTCAAGTTTCAATGACATAGAGTAAAATTTGAAAATTTGAATATGAAATAAGAAAAGGAAGAGGTTGTAACCCATTTTAGAGTTTATGAAGTTGTTAATGCTATCAGAGGATTAGTGTAAGGACGATGAATTTTTGGTTGTACAAAAAGTGTTGGTATCACTTCTCTTGAAGTGATGCTAAGGTCTCCGCCATTGAAGAAACTAGGGACTTGACCAAATGACAATGGATGAATTACATGGGTCTCTTATAAAATATGAAATGAGAACAAAATGTAAAGTGACTATCCAAACAATGAAGCATTCTTTAAAGCCATAAAGAAAACAAAGGACAAGGATAACGAATTTTGATGAAGAAATAGCAAATTTCTTAAGAAGGTTCCATGGAAGTGGAATATACAAATGTAAGTCTCCTCTCAAATGATTTAACTGTAGATTAGGACATATTGTTGAAAATTACTACTATAAAAAGAGAAGTCTCAACAATAAAAAGAGCTTATGCTCCAAGGATGATGACATCTCCCCGTGATGGAGAATGATGAAGAAGATAATGATGGAGGAGAAGTCCTCTTCATATAAAACCAAGAAACCCATGGTGATGATCACAAGAATTCTAAAGAAGAATAAATCACTTGTGAAGAAGATTCAAATGAAGAACCAACCTTGATTCTCTTTGGGATAAAAAGACAATGCAGAGAGGAATAAGAAGATGAGAATCTAGAAAAGTTCAAGCATGTTGAAACTAAAACAGAAACCTTAGAAACACAAGCATAATACTAAAGGTGAATTGAGTAGTTTTGAAGAAGAAAATTTCCATCTTGAAAAGACCATTAATAGCTTGAAGAAACAATTAGAAGATTATGAGAAATTGAAAGCGTAATTGGATCACACAAAAGGAGCCCCTATTGACAACCAGTAAAAGTTGAAGAAGCTTCAACAAAGCATCGAAAATTAGATGATCCTGAATACCAAAGATCTCGAAACGAAAAGACAAGACTAGGATAAAATGATAGTTTGAAGACAACAAAACAAGAAAAAGGAAGTTGAAATGATGAAACCAACATTCCAAGTAGTCAAGTTGAATAACAGATAGAAGACAAGACTTAAGAAATGAGACATCAGAAGATAATTTCCTCATCAAAAGAAAGAAAGCATTATGAAAGTGAAACCACGTAATACGATCGAACCCGATGGACTACACACCACAAAGAAGATCACTTACCCCTAGGTATCAAAATTTATTTTTTGAACATTGTTATACTTGTGGAAATTTTGGACACAAGGCAATCAATTGTAGAATCAATGAAAGGAATAACTATGCAAGATACATGAATGGTGGAAAATAGTAGATATGAAATGTTCATAGACCTGACATAAATTATAAACCATTTGACCCATTAATGGATCAAAATGTTATATGTTACAAGTGCAATAACTTGGTCACAAAGCACCCATATTGTAGAGAGATGAAGGAATATAATCATATGCCAAAAGTATGCATATCAACTACAACATGGAAAGGAAATAAATTCCACACAATGAAAATTACCGAATAACATTGGTCTAAAACGAAATGAAGAAGATGAATGGTTTATAGACAATGTGTACTCATCTCATATGACCGGACATCAAATAAAATTTTTCTTATCTAGAATAGGCAGGAATGGATGAGCATCGTGCCAAGATCAGATAGCATCGGTAGCCAACGACGGTACACATGACTAATTGTTCGAAATATTTTGGAGTTGGATGCGCCAAACTTAAATGAAGAATTTAAGAAAGGGGCGATTTAGATTGTATCACTGCACTTTATACGCCCCGCCTCATTCAAGGATGGTGAGGCATTTATGTGTATTAAATGTAAGTAGGTAGCTTTAAATTCTTAGATTAGACGTTTAAGAGAGGAGGGAATGGGATATAGACACCTCATATTGCATCATTTGTAACATTAGCAAAATTATCAATCAAGAGAGTTACACGGTGACCGTGGCGTAGAGGGATATGTAGAAAAATACCCATGTACGTGTTCTGATTAATATAAATATCTTTAGTTCAGACTCATGGTGTTCAATTCTTTTCTGTGTTTGTACATGCTGACTGATATATGCTTGTTACTCTCTATTATGCATTTTCCTTGATGCGTGAATGTATGATTTCATATTTAATGTCTGAAATCAAGAGGAGAAAGAAATGAGTTTCAATTGTTTCTTTGTCTCCGAAAGTAAGAGTTTTCTACAAGGAGTGCTGAAGTGTTCGTATGGAGGCGCTGGACAAGGGTTCGTGAGTTTCATCTCTAAAAAATCTCAAAGATAGATAACAATTACTCTATTTTTCATGTATAGTAAAGTTAGGCACAGGAGCAGTGAAAAGTGTGCGTTGGCTAAGTAGAGTCTCAGAGTTTACAACCTAAGAGAAAATTGAAGGACTGTTGTTGCAAAGAGAGTGCTTAGAGTCTGGTTAGAATTCAAACACTTGGAAGTATTTGAAGAGTTGGCACAAGGAGTGCATAGACAAACCTTTAAAGACTCCTCAAGTTTGTGGTGAAATCCTGTAAGAGCAGCCTCTTGAGGTGTTGAAAGGAGTTGTAGTCAAATCATGTTACAGGTGGAGAAGTTCAATGAAGCAACACTTTGTTCAGCTTGGAGGAGTTGTTAAGGAGGACTTTAATGATTGAATTTTGGAGAAACTGGCATTTAAATTCGAGCCATAAGATCTTGCAGGATAAAGGAGAGTTACACGAAGTAAGCCTTTTATAAAGCAAAGCTCAGAGAAATAGGGTCGCCATCGCCCGATACCATTTCGAGTTCGGGTTTGAAGGTGCGTAAGAACCGACAGTACGAGTGGACAAGTGGCATGATTTTCTACATGGAGGTCAAACCTTTGTTTACCATTTCAAAGCCGTGAGTAGGAGAATCAAATCCTTGTAGCCAGATTCACTAAATCGCTGGCGTGAAGTCCTCGGAATAGTGAAAGGATATGAACCATACATTGAAGACAACACGGTCACCAGATCCTTATCGTGGATTTAGCATTAACGTGGGTTGTCATAAAGGAAGTCCCTTCCTTCACTCTCAGGAGTGGTGAAGTCGCCAGAAGATTAGGAATCGGCCCATCCGAGGAGGACAAAGTTGCAGCAATCACGCAGTCGCATCTTAAGTGTTGAAGAGATCCACGACCAAATCTGCGAACTGCATGTTTGTTAGGTGAGAGCCTGTGATTTGGGGTGCTCAAGTCATGAGTGGATAACTGCGAGGAGCAAGGATAGCCGCTGGATCCAGCCAAGGGAGTGATTGTTCCATCGTAGCCCATTGGCGCGTATCACATATTCAGAGGTTCAGAGGTTGAGAGGACCTCGCCTCGACATTATAGAAGTCATGAAGTGTACGAGAGTCAGCACCGAGGAACACATGGAAGAACCACAAGGTGGGGCCCATGTGGATGACATCGGACACGCGTTGCCTGGAGAAGGGAGTCAACGCTCCATTGATTTCTCGCGTCTCAGGGATTCATAGAACAAGGGCATGAGAGCTCAACCCTTAGACTTGTGAAGTCACGAAAGTAGTGAGAAAATGAGAGGAAAGTAAATGTCGCTCTCTGAGGGTCTGCGAAGGAAGGTGCCAAGGTTGGATGCTGAAACTCGCAAAAGTGAGAGTAGGGAGAGGTGCTAGTGATAAGCCTAGCTAGCGGTCAGCGCGGTGGGTGCCGTATTATAAGGACCCATACCCATTGGAATTCTCGTGTATCGCGAATTTGGGAAGAAAGAGTTAGAGTTTCAATTTGCAAACTCTATCATATTTCGAGTCAAGGATGAACACCTTTGAATTAAATTTTGGTCATAGCACTGTGATCACTTGGAAAAGGTAGAGCTCATGCCTAGTGTTGTTTGCACAGGAGAGCTTCCAAAAGGACTCCATGGATCAATTGAATTTAGATTCTAGCAAGGAATCGAAAGAGACGATTCCACTCAAAGGAGATAAAGAATGACCCTGTGAATGGACTTCGGTCAGAGGGTCGGGAGGTCTCAAGGCCAGTTGTGGTTATTGGAGCATAGAAATATTTCTTTGCTTTTAAAATCAGGGAAAGAAAGATTCACCATGTCGTCTAGAAGAAGAGATAGGCAAACACTCGATTCAACAGAGGAAATGGAACGCAAGAGGAAGGGGTGGTGTTCCAAATCAGCCATGGAAAGACGAGATGCATGACATACCATTCTGCACTGCGGACATGGAGACAACATGAAGTGCAATAACTGTGTTGGAGAGATGTCATGAGTCGCTAAAATGAAGATGAAGCCGACATGGAGGAGAAGGAAGTTAAATGTAAGATGCAAACAAATGAACACTGATTAGGGTTGTTGCACCTAATGAGTTCTAGGGAAAAAAAATGGACATCCTAGTATATGAAGGAAACCTAGATGTTGAGGGAGCTTCTAGACTTGATTAGAGCTCTAGACACATATTTTGACTATGAAGATGTCGAGGAAGACAAGAAGGTCAAACATGTTGTCACAAGACTAAAAGGAAATGCAACATTGTGGTGGAATGAGCTACGTCACAGATGCTATAAAGGCAAGAAGAAAATCAAGAGTTGATTATTTATAGATGAATGACCGATTATCGAATATTTCGACATTTGGAGAGAACTCATGTCAAGAAGGAATATAACGGAAGAATTCTATAAGCAAACATCGGCAGTCATCGCGGAGTGATGATGAAAAAGTTGTTAGGTATATGAATGGTCTACAATACAACATTCAGGATGTGATGAGGATGAAGACCATTCGAACTGGAAGATTCTTATCGATGGCTCTAAATGCTGAAGAGAAGTTGGGATGGAAGCAAGGTCAAAGAGGTCGAGGGAGAAGTCAAGCCAAAGACAAAGCAGTTGCCTAAAGATAGAACTAAACCTGGTTGGAAGAGTGGAAGAAACCTCAATATCAAACCGAGAGAGGTGGAAGCTCATAGAGGGTAGTAAGTGTCAACATAGAGACAATATACGATGGAACATTTTTCCTCATACCGGTAGAGGAAGAGGAAGAGGTGGAGGATAAAATGTTTCAAGATGAAAGAATGGACACAAGCTCATGAATGTCCATAGGAAGAAAGAAAGTGGTGAGACTCACTTATCACAAAGCACAAAGGTGGAATGTTGAAGTAGAAGATGCAAAAGATGGAAGGTCACCATGATGCAAAAAAGTTCTTTTGACACTAGAGAATGAGGTGGAGAGTTTAGTCCAAAGAAACAGACTTTTTCAGACTGCATGAAGACCAAAACACCGGCAATGCAAAGTCATTGTGGACAAAAGTAAGAGACAGATAATCCTCGTTTCTACATGAAGAGGATGGTAGAAAAGATGGATAGGAGACTATTGAACATCCGAAAACTACATGAAGTTTCGGCTACAGAAAGGACACCATGTAACTTTCACAAAACAATGTTTAGTTGAGTTTAAAAATAGGAGGGTATAAAGATCAAATGTGATGTTATTCCAATGGATGTTTGTCATCTATTGTCAGGTAGACTGCGGGCAATATGATAGGAATGATTCACATGATGGGAGGAAGAACACATACCCCAGAGAAGAATGGGAGAACTCACATGTTTCTTCCCATCAAAGATAAAGAGGTCAAACCTGAAGTAAGCACCGATGTACTTCTCATGAGGGGAAGGAACTTCACAGAGGTTAAGAAGAAGGAGGAACCACAATTTATCGCGGTCGAAGTCTAAAATTGTTTTAACCAACATAAGGTAGATGATTCACCGGCGAGGTTCAAAATCAAGTTGGAAGAGTTTGCCTATAGTAGTGGACGAATCCACCTCATTCATTTTCCATTGATCAGAAGCGTAAGTCATCACATTGATCTCGCATACCCTCGAGCTAGTTTACTACAAACAAAGCAAAGATATAGATTGACGCCGTGAGAATGAAGAAGTCAAAGATAGGTCCCAGATTTAATGGACAAGGGTTTATGGAGAAACTGAGTCCACGTGTTGTTCCTGACGTTGCCTCAACCGAAAAAATGGAGGCCGGAGGATGTGTATAGACTCTAGGGAGATAAATAAGATTACCATTATATACATATTTCCATTGCCAAGGATGGATGATCCGATGGATTGTTTATGGCCAAATTGTTTTCAAATATTTATTTGAAAAGAGGATATCATCAAATCTGATGAGAAGGAGATGAATGGAAGACAACATTCAAAACCAATGAGGGTTATACGAATGGCTTATTATGTCAGCTGCTATTCAACAAAATGCACCGAGTAATTTTAATGAGGTTGACAGAATGAAACCCTGGGAATTCATTGGAAAATTTATGATTGTGTTTCTTGATGACATACTGATTTTCAAGAAAACAGAGGCATAACATCTGAAACATTTGGCTACAAGGATGCAGAGTTATAGCAAGAGAAGCTGTTGATAAACATGAAAAAATCCTCATTCATGAAGAAAAAACTCATTTATTTGGTTTTGTTATTTCCTCAGAGAGTTGAGGATGGATCCGATAAGGTGGAGGTAATTAAGAATTGACCATCTCCTGGTTATATATTTTGAGGTTTGAAGTTTTCGCATTGGCTAGTTTTACAAGAAGTTCGAACTAGAAATTTTAGTGGAATAAGTGCACCGATGGATACAAAGGAAGAAGAGAAACAAGTCTTTCACTAGACTAAAGAAGCCGAGAAAAGTTTCAATTTGTTGAAGAAGAAAATTACGTAATCAACCACTTTTGGTGTTGCCTCCATTTCAAAGAAGACATTTCTGTGTAAATGTGGATGCAAACGGATTTGCAATAGCGCTTGAGCCAAGAAGCAGTTGATAGAATACTTCAAAGGAGAAGTTGAATGAAGCAAATTCAAATACTCCATATGATAAGGAGTTCTATGTCATTATTCGTGCATTGAAGAAGTGGAGGCACTACTTGATCCCTAAAGAGTTCATTTTGTATAGTGATAATCATATGAAATTTGTGACCCAACAAGAGAAGTTGAATCAAAGACATGCTAAGTGGGTTGAATACATTTAACTTCACTTTTGTAACTTTAATCATATTTTGAACTCATAATCAACAGTTGATGATGCTTGAGCATCTTAATGTTTGTTATTGCGTGAATTCAAAGTCAAAAACTTTGGCTTTATTGATCTCAGAACATGTACGGTAGATGATCTAGATTTTTGAAGAGGTGTATGAAGCAACAGAATCCAATTCTTAGGTACAAAAGTCAATGGACAGAATACAAGATCCAAGAAGGATTACTATTTAAAAGTAATCAACTTTGGTATTCCAAAATGCTCCACAGAGAGAGAGAATCTGTCAAGGAGAAATATAGTGGAGGATTGGCCAAACATTTCGGTCATGACAAACATTCTCAAAGTTGAATGGAACATATTTTTGGCCAAAGAATGAGATGATAACAATATTTTTAGACAAATGTAGAATTTGTCAACATTCAAAAGTAAAGAGGCATCGCAGTTTATATCAACCGTTGCCCACACCTGAGAGGCCATGGGATGCTGTAAGTACGACTTCATATTGGTCCGCTAAGAACACAAAGAGTGGTTCGCACTGATCTTTAGTGGTGGGATAGATTTTCTAAGATGGCACATTCTATACCATGTCAAAACCAAGGACAACTCACATTGCAAATCTTTTTTTCAAAAGAAGTCATTCGACTTCAAGGTCTCTCACCAAGGAGCATAGTTTTGGATCGAGACACCAAGTTTATAGGACACTGGAGAACCCATGGAAAAATATAGGAAAGAACTTGTCATTTAGTTCATCCATCATCCCCGATGGATGGACGCATTTAAGATGTGAAGAGGAGCTTCATGCACTTGTTGAGGAGTTTGCGATTGAACATCACACCAATGGACAATATTCTCATTAAAAGGTGGAATTTGCTTATACGATCCAATCAATAGGAAGCACAGTAGAGTCCATTCCAAATTGTTTATGGGATGTAACCAAGAGGAGTATCTGAACTAATAGATTCAGAGAAGATAATGACCAAGAGCACAAGAACTGAAGAATTCATAGAGGCGATGAAATAAATTCACAACCAGTTGAAGCAGCGACTACTGGATTCAAGCCAGGAGTACAAGCACAAAACAGATCAGCATCGGAGACAAATACAGTTTGAAGTTGGTGATCTAGATCTGGCACATCTGAGGAAGGAAAAGGTTCCCAAGGGGAAATATAATAAATTGAAATGAAGAAAATCGGGCCATGTCGATCATATGAAATTTAAAATGCTTATGAGATTGAATTCATCTGATGGTATCCTCGGAATTTCTTCCGATATTCAACATCTCGACGGAAATTCCTTTATAAAGTTGAGGAAGTAGGAACATGTGATGAACAACCAGAGGTTCAATGGATCAAACAAATGCCGCCAGAGAAGCTATAGATGGAATGCATACTGGACAAAAGAGTCAAGTGAAAGGACTATGAGGAAGGAGTATTTTGAATACTGGTCAAATGGAAGGGACATCCAAATTTGAATATGCCAGATGGGAGAATGAAGAAGAGATTCAGAAACATGGACATACCATACAGGAGCTCATTGACAGGAGCCCATGAAAATTTTCCGTTGAGGGGAGAAGGATGCAGGAGTACTTTGTCAAGAGAGGGCAGCCCAACACATTTTGGCACATGACGAATTGTTTGAAATGTTTTGAAGTTGGATGCACCAAAATTAAATATAATAGTTAAGAAAAAGTGTACTTGTAGATTGTAATCAGACCTTGAGAGTCTTGCTCTCATCTAAAGGATTAAGAGGCATTTATGCTAGTAAATGGAAATAAGTATCTTTGAATTCTTAGATTATAAAGTTTTAGGAGCCAGAGGGAAACATGACATGTATATCCTCATATTGCATCATTTTGTAACATTAGGGAAACACATCAATTGAAGAGAGAATAGGAAAGCAGAAGGTGAGGGTCGTGTGGTAGAAAACACCCATGTACAAAAGTTCTAGATAAATACAAAGACTTTTAGTTCAGACTCACGGTGTCCAATTACTTTCTGCCTTGTATGTGTTGATTGATACATGCTTGTTACTCTCTTTATGCATTTGCTTTGATGCATGAATGTATGATTTCACATTTAATGTCTAAAATTTGAAGAGAGGGAGGCGAATGAGTTTCAATTTGCTTTCTCCGTCTCGAAGAGTTTTCTGCAAGTATGTAGTGGAAGTGTCTGTAGGCGAGTGTGTTGACAAGGGTTCAAAGTTTCATCTCAGAAGCTCTTAGTAGAGATAACAATTACTCTCATTTTCTCTGGCGTAAAGTTAAGAACAGAGCCGCGGTAAAGTGTAGCGCCAGTCATAGGAGTCCTCAGAGTTTACAACCTGAGAGAAAATTGAAGGACTGTTGTTGCAAAAAGAGTGCATAGAGTTTAAGAATTCAAATACTTGGAAGTATTCGAAGAGTCGCCTATGAGTGTGCATGAGCCTTTGAAGACTCGAAGCTCAGGTGAAACTTCTAAGAGTTGGGCCTTGAAGTGTTGGAAAGGAGGCATAGTCAACCATGTTATGTGGAGAAGTTCCGCCAAGGAACACTTTGTTTAGTTCTGAAGGAGTTGTTAAGGAGGACCGATGATCAATTCTCTCGCGGGAGAATTCACTAAATTTCAGAGTCACGATCTGGCAAGAGGAGCAACGAGGAGTTACGGACAGTGTTTTCTCTAAAGTGTAACCACAAGAGAAATAGGGTCATATCCCTCATGGATACCATTTCATAGCCTAGATTGAAGGCATAATCTCGGCGATGAGGGATGTGTGGTGTACTGTCGACACGAGGTCAAACCTCTTGTTGACAATTTCTTGTTCTTATTGAGTTGGGAGAACCGAAGCCTTAGAAGTGAGATTCAATTTAAATCGTGAAGTGAAAAGTCCCTAAATAGTGAAAGAGATCCTCGAGTCATCCATTGGAAGGAGGACATCGCATAAGGAGATCCTCTCTATCAAGGATTCATACATAGGAGGTCAAAAAGGGAAGTCCTCTCAATTCAAGGAGTGGTGAAGTCGTGAGTAGATCGAGACCATCCATCCGAGGAGGACATGTGGCAACAATTGTGGAGTCGACGAAGTGCTGAAGAGATCCAATATTTGGATCTCGTGAACTCGAAAGTTCACAAGGTGAGAGCCCAAGAGTTGAGTGCTCCAAGTCACGAGTGGTGAAATCAGGAGAGCGTGGATACCGTTGATCCAGCTCAAGGGAGGACCGCTCTGATTAGAGCCTCATCAATGTGACTGATGGCTTGGAGGTTTGAAGGTTGAGAGCCTCGCCCGACCGTAAGTCACGGCTGAGCTGACATGGAGGAACACATGGTAGAACCACAAAGTGGGCCCAGGATTGATAATAGGTGGACACGCATCGCCTCGAGAAGGGAGTCAATGCTCCGCTGATTTCAAGTGCTCATGAGGATTCATGGAACAAGGGCATGGGAGCTCAACCCTTCGACTTGGCGGTCAAAGGAAAGTAGCAAGAACGGGAGAGGGAAAGCTAACATCACTTCCTGGGGTTTCGTGAAGGGAAGCAGACAAGGTTGGATGCTGAAACTTGTGAAAGTGGGAGTAGCGAGAGGTGATAGTGATAAGCCTAATACGGTCACGCAGGGCACTGACATAAGGGACCCATACCCATATCGACATTTCTGATATTGTGAATTTGGGAAGAAGAGTCGAGTTTCACTGCAAACTTAAGCAGATTTCTGAGCCACATGAGTGCCTTCTGAATTGGGCCTTGGTCCCATAATCGCGGGTCACATCGAAAAAGTGAAGCTTGCTCTTAGTGTCGTTTCTCAGACAGGGATGCTTCTGAAAGGACTTGTGGATCTATTGAATTGAGATTCTAGCAAGGAACTGAAAGAGTCGATTCGTAGCTCTCAGAGAGATAAAGAACGATCCCGTGGAGCAAAATACCGAGGGTCTGGGGAGGTGTGCATCAAATGCTTCATTTGGAGATGACTCATCTAATAAAATACGTCGAAACAAAACTATAAAGCTTGCAAGTGAAAATGTAGAAGCAAGAAAAAGTCCTATTGGTTGAAGACTTGAAGAATAATCTACTTATTGTTAGTAAAATATGTGATCAAAGATACGTACCACGCTTCGACTCAAACAAAATCAAGGAAAATAACCTGTGAATATTATCAACCTGCACAAGAAGACCAAAAACATATACATCTTTAGACATGAAGAAGAGAGAGAATATAGAAGCCACGTAAGCGATTCCAAGGAATAAAAGTCCCAAAGACCAAAAAATAAGGATGAAGTATATTGAGTGCCACATGTTCGTGGGGAGTAGCCCCAAAGAATAGAGTTATCTTTTTCCATTGAACTTAGGGGGAGAGCCTCACTTGCCATTAAAATCAGGAGTCTGTTCTTTTCCATTGATGTAAAAGCAAGGCAGAAATTGGGATCATGATGATAGGGGAGCAAGGAGTACCACCAATCAACAAAGGGTAGTTTGTTGGTTGCTTTCTGTCATTGATGTCAACCCTAGTCATGTGGTGTTGACCGCAGTTTGAATGTATTTGAACATGAAGGACAATTCATGCATACACAACACCCATGGATGGATAGTATACATCATGTTGCTTCCGGTGCTGGTATGTAGCACTACACATGGATCCTCATGGTTGAGAGAAACCAATTTTTGAATACGACAAAGTGAATTAGCTATTGTGCCACATGTAGGCTATGAAGATAATTCATGAAAAGAATTACAAAAATAAGAAAGTGTCTGCCTGCCTCTAATGTTAAAAGGAGGTGACATAAATGGTATAAATAAATATCATGAGTACATTCATTTGACAAGCACACTAAATCAGAGGAAAATCAGAAGTAAAGAAGGTCAATTTCAAGGGAGGAATATTTGTCTTTTGGTGATGTGTTCTAAGGTATGTTATTTTCGTGTCATATTACCATTTTGTTATAACTTTCTTTCTAGAATGATTCAGATGGTGAAATTTCAGGTTAAGAATATATCATCAAGGTACCTGTGGTAAAATTTTTCATATCTTTATTATTCGACATAATTATGGAGGATAAGACTCGGTGGAAGATAGGGTTTTTGAACAGTCCCAGTTAGTCAATAAGCAATTCTTAGAGGTAAAACAGTTATAACGTATTCATCAAGAATCCAAATGAAGTGGGAAAATTGCATTGGAAAGAGTACGTAATGCAGCCAGGTAAAAGAAGTTTCAAAATTTGATAAATATTGAGCATGGGAATTTTGTACAAGTTTGGCTCTCCTGAATAAACCGTAATTGAACAAGGTCTACCATTATATCTATAATTTCTTTGGGGAGGTTTAAGGAGTGAAACTTGGAGATTTTTTAGAGAATAAACCTAATAATGTTATCTAAAGGATCATAGTATTCTAAGAATTGAATACACCAGTGTAGAAATTTAAGAAGTCTCAGAAGCATTATCGGGTTCTATGTGATGGTTAGTTGATGGTGATGATTTAACGTGGTTTTATTATCTCTCATATTCTTTGGTGGAAGTTAGGCAAGGGGCGATGGAGAGTTAAAATCTCTTTGATATTGGAGGATTGTATATCTTCCTTGGAGGTTTTATCCCTCCCTTACACTTGGAACCGTAGCCACCTTTGGAATTCATTACTTCCCTTAAATAATAATTATTGATTATTTCTCATATATCAGGCATATGTAATATGATGTATTGGTGTAACCTTATACTATTGTTCATTGATCATTGATATAATTGAATGGTTTAAGTATAAGTTAGAAAAGGTTTTAAATTGTACTGATACCACCTACCCACCTCCTCAAGATCAACAATTGGTAATGTGAGCATGTTGCCTTCGTAATCAGCTTAACTAATCGAAAGAAAATCCTGCTGTAGATGGATGACCATGAAAATTTCAAATGGATTCAAAAAATTTGACGGAAGAAATTATGCATATTGGATTCATAGAGTGAAAACTTACCTAACGACTTGGGGAGGAGTTACTTGGTACTTATTTGTAAATGGCTATGTAATCCCAAATAATGTCTAACCGATTCAAATGAGAAGAAGCTTATAAGCTGTAATTCAAAAGCCAGACATGTTATTCTAAAGCAACATCGCACCAACCATTGATAACAAAGTGATGGGTTGTGGCACTTCTAAGGATGTATGGGACAAACTCAAGAGCATCTACTAAGGTGATCCAAAAGTTGCTGTGTGGAAGCTTCAACCACATAGAGTAGAATTTGAAAATTTGAAGATAAATGAAAAGGAATATATTTCAACCTATTTTCGTAGAGTTGATGAATTTGTTAATGCCATCAGAGGATTAAGTGAAGATCTCGATGAATCGCTACGTGGCAAAAAGTGTTGAAGCATGATGCTAAGGTCTCCTCACTTCATTGAGAAAACTAGGGACTTGACCAAATGACAATGGATGAATTCCATAGGGCTTTTTATAAAATATGAAGTGAGAATAGGTACATAAAGTGACAACAAACAATGAAGCAACCTTTTAAAGCCATGAAGAAGACAAAAGACAAGGATAACGAATCGATGAAGAAATATGTGCCTCAAGAAGGTTCCGTTGCAGGGAAGTGGGGCGATAGCCAAAGGTAGCCTCCTCTCAAATAAGCTGAACTATGGTAGACGCGACATATTGTTGAAACCCATGCTATAACAAAAGAAGTCTCAACAATAAAAGAGATTCTACTCCAAGGATGATGACATCCTCAGTAAGGAGAGTGATGATGAAGATAATGATGGAGGATAAGTCCCTCTTCTATAACCCAAGAAACCTAGGATGTGATGATCACAAGAATTTTAAAGAAGAAGAAACCATTTGTGAAGAAGATTTAGATGAAGAACCAACCTTGATTCCTTTAGGGATACAAAGACAATGCAAAGTGTGAACAAAAATATGTGAATCTTGAAAAGTTGAAGTATTTTGAAACTAAAATAGAAACTATAGACAAACATAATACTAAAAGGTGAATTGAGTAGTTGTGAAGAAGAGAATTCATGTTTGAAAAGACCATTAATAGCTTGAAGAAACAATTAGAAGATTATGAGAAAATCGAAAAGCAAAATTGGATCACACCAAAGGGAGCTCCTATTGACAACAAAAATGTTGAATAAGTTCGAAAAAAGCAATGAAAAAATAGATGAGATCCCAGATAACACAAAATATATCCAAATGACAAGACGGGACTAGTATACAGTGACAGTTTGAAGACAACCAAAAAAGAAAAGGAAGTTGAAGAGATGAAAGAAACATTCCAAAACAAGTTGAACAACCATATAGAAGAATTGAATTTAAAGGAATGAGACACTAAGAAGATCCTCTCCCATCATGAAAGAAACTTCATTGAAGGAAGGAAACTATAGAAGAATAGATCAGAATCCGCATGGACCACACCACAAAGAAGATCACTGTGTCAGGTATCAAAATTTATTTCTTGGACATTGTTATACTTGTTGAAATTTTGGACACAAGGAAATCAATTTTAGAATCAATGAAAAGAATAACAATGCAAGTTACATTTGAATGGTGGAAATAGTAGATATGGAAATGTCTGTA
The DNA here is from genome assembly GCA_010110895.2 of Picea sitchensis. Lineage (NCBI taxonomy): Eukaryota > Viridiplantae > Streptophyta > Pinopsida > Pinales > Pinaceae > Picea > Picea sitchensis. The sequence goes on from SNQJ01S0169736.1 coordinate 18,058, forward strand.
GACCTAATAACAAAATATAATCCCATTTGACCCATTAATGGATCAAAATATTGTATATTACAAGTGCAATAATCTTGGTCACAAAGCACCTAGATTGCGAGATGAAGGAAGATAATCAGATAAAACTCGTGATACCATCTACAACATGGAAAAGGAAAGAAATTCCACACAATGAAAATTGCCTAATAGCATTGGTCACTAAAGAATGCAAAGAATAAGATGAATGGTTCATAGACACTGGGTTCTCATCTCATATGACCAAAGATCAAAGAAAAATTGTCATCTTGAAGAAAAAAGGGTGGAAATGTTGCATTTGGAGGTGACTCCTCTAACAAAAAGTTGGAAAAATGAACTCAGAATCTTGAAGTGAAATGTAGAAGGTGAAAAGTCCCATTGGTTGAATACTTGAAGCATAATTCACCAGTGTTAGTAAAATGTGTGATCAAGGATACACTCTTACGTCAATTTCAAAAATGTAAAAATCAAAGAAAATAACTCTCACAAATATTAGTTGCAACTACAACAAGAAGACCTAACAACATTTCCATTCTGTACATGAAGAAGAGAGAGAATATAGAAGCCACATAAAAAGGATTCCAAGGAAGAAAAAGATCTCAAAGACAAAAAAATACATTGAACCATTATTGAGTTCCACATGTCTGTGGGGAGCAACCTCCCAAAGAAGAGAGTTACCTTTTCACATTGAAATCAAAGAAGAACTCACCCTTTCCATTTATGTCAAAGGGGAGAGAAATTGGGATCATGATGATAGTATACGAGTGTTTCCATCAATGATAAAGGGGAGATTGTTGAATATTGGTTGTTGTCATTGATGTCAACCCCTAGTCATGTGGGTTTTGGACCACAAGATTGGATGAAGGTATTTGGACATGATGACAATGCACATGCATATGTTGCAACAAACCATGGATGGATAGTATACATCATTTTGTTTTTGTGGCATGTCATGTGGATCCTCATGGTTGAGGAGAAATCACACTCTTGAAGATGACAAAGTGAATTGAAGGAAGCACATGTAGGTCCAAGATAATTAAAGAACATAATTACAAAATAAGAACGTGTCAGTTCGGCCCTAATGTTAAAAAGGAAGTGACATAAATGGTATAACAAATATCATTATACATTCATTTGACACACACCGAATAATTCCCCATAGGAAAACAGAAGTAAAGAAGGTCGGATTTCAAGGAGAGTGGACAGTCTTTTTGTTATGTGTTCTAAGGTATGTTATTTCTGTGTCATCTACCATTTTTGCTATAATTCTTTTTCTTTCTAGAACGATTCAGATGGTGAAATTTAGTTGGTATTGATATCACATACTAGGGTATATGTGGTGTGCTCATCCCTGATTCACTATAATATGGAGACACCCTTTGTGGTGGAAGATAGGGTTTGTTGATTAGTCCCATAACCAATCTCAAACTGGTGTTCTGGGTTAAATAGTCATAACTTATTCATCTATAATCCAAATTACATGGGAAAAAAATTTCATTGGAAATAGTAAGGAATGTAGTTTCAGTGTGCGTTTTTTTGAATCTGATGTTAAATATTGAGCATCAAATTATTTCAATTTAGGGTTCCTCAATAAAACCGCATCTGAACAAGGCTTTACCATTCTCTATAAACTCTCTTTGGGAGGATCTGCTGAGGAAACTTTGGAGAAAATTCAAAAAATAAACTCAATAATATTATCTACATGATCGAGTATTCCAAGAATGGAATAATTGTAGAAATCTAGCTATCTCAGAAGAATTATCGATTCTGCGATGGTCATTGATGGTGATGATTTAATGAAGTTTTATTATCTCTCATATTCAAGCGTATGAAGGCAAGGATGGAGAGTTAAAATATCTCTCTTGATATTTGAGGATCAGATCTTCCTCTTGAGGTTTATCCTTCCCTTTATATTTCTTGAAGGAAGCTACCTTTGGAAGTCATTACTTCCCTTGAACAATAACTATTGATTATTTCTCATATATTGTGCATGGTGTATTGTGGTGTATTGGTGTAACTCTTATACTATTGTTCATTTCTCATTGAATATAATTGAATGGTTTAAGTATAAGTTGAACAAGGTTTTAAATTGTACTTGATACTGATTCACCCCCCTCTCAGTATCAACAATAGTCCAATGGTATATAATAGAGTCGAGTTGCATAAATAATGAGCATGGATGATTTTAGGGGCTAAATTTCACTCATGGGCTAATTTGCCATGGTTTTTCCAAAAATGAGATTCGCTATTTTAAAAATTATTTGCCGGAATTCTATACGATAAAATAATTTTACCTTAAAAATCACCAAAATTTTATAAAAACTATATAAAATCCTTAGAAATTTGAATATTTTTACAAAAATATTGCCAAACATTTATAGTTGGGATATGAAGGATTAGTAAGATTTGCCAAGGTTTCTACATTTTAAAATAAATTTCCATCCTTAAAATCATCCGTGATAATGAGTACAATGTTCGAATTTAAAAGACATAATTACTTTGACATAGATTAACTTTTGGAGCGAATTTGAATAGGGCTATCTTTCAATAATTAAATAAAAGAAGCATATTACATAGATGACCAGACTCTTTAATTATT
>SNQJ01S0169738.1:0-15534 GCA_010110895.2 Picea sitchensis
GGTCATCAGCATGTTGTTCAGAGGCTGACGACAAGGGTTGGCGAGGATGTGTAGACCATACTTCTATAACCTTGGAGGATGTGTAGACCATACTTCTATAAACTTTGTTTATGAGTCTCAACCTCAAGTGTCATTGTTACTCTACGAGGTCATCTCTACAGGATACCAGAGGTAGTTCCGACTATTGTCCCACCAAAAAGGTTCCGCAAGGTAATATCGTATACTTCCATATTCAACCTCTTCACAATCTGTTCAAAATATTAATAGAATAACATTGCAACCACTGCAACCTTGACCCATGACCTTTCTATCCAGTAGAAGTAGATTGAAGAAGAGAAAGAATATATTATTTCTTCACCTAAAAGGGTGCCTCCACACTGACCAGTCAATCCAAGACACAATAGGTTGGTTGAACAGATTCAACCCCACCAAGAATAGGTTTGTGACAACCTTTCACAAACCATGTAGTGCAACTTCTCCGCCAAGGAAAGCAACTCACCAAGATTTAGATTCAGAAAACACTTTCCCCTCTATTAGGGTCATAACCCACACATAGGTAGAGCAATATATTCGGATGTAATAAAGGTAATTATTAATAAATCCTTGCAATAAAATAGAATAAGTTAGATGTAAGAAGACCTAATAGAAACTTTTGCTTCTAGAAGGATCCTTCTCTAGATGCTTCTTTTGATAGACATATTTATTATAAATAGGAGTCGAGGGTATGAGAACCCTAGCTTGGATATTATTGTAACAGAAATCTGCTCAAATGGAGGTTGCCCCCTTGAAGAGGCCCATGAACACTTCTTTCAAAATCAAAGTGTTATTTATGTTTTTATTATTATATCATTTCGGTGCCATTGTGGTCAATGTTTTGGTTATATTGTTGTTATCTGCCATTTCTAGCATTTTATTTTTGTTATGCATATTTTTTATATCTGATATATTACAAGTGGTATCAGAGCACTTTCCTCGACAGAAAGTGTGGGTTAATTTTTTTTTCCAGGGTAGAGACATATTCCGACATATTTAAGCCATAGAGATCTGTCATTACACGCATAAACTCGTGGTTGAGGGATTCATACACACAGGAAATACAGGTGGTACTTAAGTGCACATCTATTGACCACCCTTGTAACCCCTGTTGGTACCCCTTCGAGTGGTAGTGCATCAAACAACACTTGTGTACGGATCGACCTAGATTACCTGAAGCCCTCTTTAGATAAATCGATCAGCCACCTGACTGCTATAGTGTCACTGAGAACAACACTTGGGAAGATACTCTTTAGTACCTGGGTAGTTAGGTAGTACGACTAAGGGTATGGTCTATCCTCCTTAGTTAATGCCCTGAGATATTAGTCCGAGTACTACTGTTGGACCCCACACATATATCAGAGAAGCCTTGAATACCTCACCCTTGGGGACAAAAACATAAACAAATTAAAACAGACAAGATCTATTGCCGTGCAACTATGTTCGGGTTGCCAAGTAAATACACATTTCTTTCTTGTGTCTGAGTCACCTGAAACCCCCAACATAACCCCTCCCTCAGACCCTCCCGAAGTAGAACTGATCATTTTCTTCAATGCCCTCACTGGCTTCTCCGCTCCCCAAACCCTCAAGCTAATTGGTTACATCAAGCATCGAAAGGTCATCATTTTGGTTGATAGTGAAAGAACCTAGAATTTTATTCATCGCCGCATTGCCCAAGAAACTCATTGCTACATCCATTCCGTCAATAATTTCCAAATCATGATTTCTAATGGTGGTTCCATGAAATGTGGAGGGCATTTTGAAAATGTGCATCTCCAAATTGGTGACTACCACTTGAAATCTCATATGTTTTCTATCGACATGGGTGGTTGTGACATTGTGTTGGGTGCAGACTGGATAAGGAATTTGGGTCCCATTCTCATGGATTTTAAGGAATTAACCATGCAATTTGACCAGGAGGGCCACCAATATAAGTTCCAAGGCATCATCATCGGTTCGCCTGAAATCATTAGTTCCCATCGCATGGAAAAGCTGCTCAAAAAGGGTCATTCTGGTGTTATTTCTCAACTCCATGCCATACAAGAAACATAAACACCCTCGGTGCTGCAAGACCTCTAAGTCATCCTTTATAAATATCAAGTGGTCTTTTCCACTCCCTCCTTCACGTGGTGTTCATGATGATTCCATTCCCCTTGTACCTGGAAGCCTTCCTCCCAATATCCATCCGTATTGTCACCCCTTTTCCCAAAAAAATGAAATTGAGAAAATGGTCCAGGAACTCCTTAATGCAGGTGTTATATGCCCTAGTACGAGCCCCTACTCTTCTCTTGTGATCATGGTCCTAAAGAAAGAAGGTTCTTGGTGAATTTGTCCTTACTTCTGTGCCCTCAACAAACTTACCATTAAAGACAAATTTCCCATTCCTGTCATTGATGATCTCCTGGATGAACTGGGTGGCACCCAATTATTTACTAAACTTGATCTTCATTCGGGCTACCACCAGATACATATGAAAGAGGCAGACATTCCCAAGACTACATTTAGAACTCATGAGGGCCACTATAATTTTTTGGTCATGCACTTTGGCTTGTGTAACGCCCCCTCCACCTTCCAAAGCCTCATGAATCATGTCTTCCGTCCTTTTCTCTGTCATTTTGTATTAGTTTTATTTGATGATATCCTCATCTATTAAAAGACCTAGACAAAAAACATTTCTCATGTGGATCGAGTTCTCCATCTACTTTCTCATCACCAACTTTTCCTGAAATAGTCTAAATGTTCTTTTGGCGCCTCAGAAGTAGAGTACTTGGGTCATCTGGTTGGAAAATATGGAATTAGGGTGGATCCTAAAAATATTGAAGCTATGGAAGACTAGCCTCACCCAAAGACTCTCAAAATCTTGCGTGGATTTCTAGGCTTAACAAGTTATTATCGCAAGTTTGTTAATAATTACAAAAAGATTGCAACACCTCTCACTGCTCTCCTAAAAAAGAACTCTTTCACTTGGACTCCAGCTACTACTCAAGATTTTCAAACCTTGAAGATGGCCATGTGTGCCACTCCAGTCATGGCCCTCCCTGATTTCACAAAGACCTTTGTCTTGGAATGTGATGCCTCATGGAAAGGAATTGGTGTTGTCCTTATGCAAGAGGGTCGGCCTTTGGCCTTTACCAACAAGCAACTATCTGAAAGAAATCTAGGAAAATCTATCTATGAAAAGGAAATGTTGGCTATTATGCATGCCATTGATTTGTGGCGTCCTTATCTCTTGGGGAAATGCTTCCAAGTTAATAAAAACCATGAAAGCCTCAAGTATTTTTTGGAACAACGCATTTCCTCCCTGGAGCAACATAAATGGGTAACTAAGCTATTTGGCTATGATTATGAAATAATTTACAAGAAAGGAAAATCAAATGTGGTTGGGGATGCACTTTGCTACAAATATGAAGATGAAGGATCCATTTTTTATCTTTCCTTCATTGTACCAGATTGGCTCTGAGTTGTTCGCCAAGAATGGATACAAGATCCCCAAAGTTCGCAGTTGATCCAAAAATTGCAGTCCAGTGCTCCATCTCCCCTAGGGTACTCTTGGCTCCATGATGAGCTTCGATACAAAGGTCGTTTGTATTTAAGTAAAAAAGAAAAGCTTAAATCCACGGTACTTTATGAGCTTCATGCTACACCGACAATGGGGCACTTAGGGTTCACCAAAACCTATGACAAGGTAAAACATTCTTTTTTCTGGGATGGTATGAAATAAGACATTCGTACTTTTGTCTCTGAATGTGATGTGTGTCAATGCAACAATGGAGAAACAATCAAATCTCTAAGAACACTACAACCGCTCCCGATTCCACCTGCTATCTGGAAGGACATCTCTATGGATTTTATTACACGCTTACCCAAATCAGGAAATAAATCAGTCATCATGGTGGTTGTTGATTGCCTTTCAAAGTATGCTCATTTCTATTCTCTTCAACACCTGTTTACAACATCCACGGTGGCTAAAATTTTAATGGATCGGGTCTTCCAGCTTCATGGCATGCCACACTCTATTGTTTCTGATTGTGACCCAACTTTCACAAGCAATTTTTGGCAAGAACTGTTCAAGCTACAAGGCACCCAATTTCATCTCAATACAACTTATCATCCCTAGACTGATGGTCAAACAGAAGTTGTCAACAAGTGTTTGGAAACATATTTGAGGTGTTTTTCCTGGGAAAAGAAAAATCAGTGGGCTCAATGGCTACCCCTAATTGAATGATGGTACAACACTTCATACCATACAACTACACGCATGACTCCATTTGAAGCAGTATATGGACAAAATCCACCTTCAGTTCTCTCATACTTACCTGGTGTCTTGAAAGTATAGGCGGTTGACCACACACTTACAGTTAGAGAGGCTATTCTTTGTACCCTCAAAGAGAATTTGGTCATGGAAAATAATCGCATGAAGCAACAAGAAGATCAAGGTCGCTTTGAACCAGGGATGATTTTAAGGATGGAAATTTATTTTTAAATGTAGAAACCTTGGCGAATCTTAGTAATCCTTCATATGCCAACTATAAAGGTTTGGCGATATTTTTGTAAAAATATTCAAATTTCTAAGGATTCTATATAGTTTGCATAAAATTTTGGCGATTTTTAAGGTGAAATAATTTTATCCTATAGAATTTGGGCGAAGCATTTTTAGAATAGCGAATCTTTTTTGGGGAAAAAGCATAAAAAATTAGCCCATGAGCGAAATTTAGCCCCTCAAATCATCCCTGCTTTGAATGTCAATTTGAAGAAGGGGATCAAGTGTTTCTTTGACTTCAACCTTACAAGAAGAATTCCCTCAAGGCCGAGCATTGTCAGAATCTAGCGCCCAAATTTTATGGTCCTTATACAGTTCTCAAGTGTGTGGGAAAGGTGGCCTATTAGTTAGCTTTGCCCAGTCATTCGAAGCTACATCCTATTTTTCATGTTTCCTACTTAAAGAAGGTGATCGGAACTAAGTGCCAAATTCAAACCAACCTTCCCAAGTTAGCTGAAGAAGGATCCATTTGGCTACAACCACAAGTAATTTTGGACCAGTGTGAGCGTCGCCCACATCAGAGAACCATAAAGGAAGTGTTAATCCAGTGGAAAGATACAACTCTAGCATATGCCACTTGGGAACCAACTACCATTCTGCAACAATTTCCACGTCTCAAGTCTTGAGGACAAGGTTGCTTTTAAGGGGGAGGACATGTTAGGGTCCTAACCTGCACATAGGTAGAACAATATATTTAGATGTAATAAAGTTCAATATTAATAATGCCTTGCAATAAAATAGAATAAGTCATATGTAAGAAGACCTAATAGAATCTTTCGCTTCTAGAAGGTCTTCCTCTAGATGCTTCTTTTGATAGACATATTTAGTATAAATAGGAGTCGAGGGTATGCGAACCCTACCTTGGATATTATTGTAATAGAGCTCTTCTCAACTAGAGGTTTCCCCCTTGAAGAGGCCCATGAACATTGATTTTAGAATCAAAGTGTTATTTATGTTGTTATTCTTATATCATTTCGGTGCTATTGTGGTGAATGTTCTGGTTATATTGTTGTTATTCTGCCATTTCTAGCATTTTATTTTTGTTCTGCATACTTTTATATCTAGTATATTACACCCTCTCCCTCGAGAACTCAACACAATGGATACAATTTATTTCTAAGGAGGGAGGATTGATCCAGGTGGATATCTGTGGCCACCCGCCTAAAAATAGTTTGTTGGCAACTTACTATTTTTAGCAGTTCCAAAATTTTGGGGCCATTTTGAGGGCCTAAATGAAGCTTTGTTGGGATATATAAACTCAATGATATCAAAAAGCTCTTATTTATCCCCCAAAATTAATCTCCTTGATGATACCTTTTCGATGAGCTATTGTGCGCCCCAAACATAGATCGTATGCCAAAGTTAAGCCCCCGAGAAGTTGATACACCAAACTGCCCAAAACCAGGTCTACAAAATTGTTGGGTTTTCATCTTCCGGGGTTAGGGTTTTAGATTTTATTTATGTTAAAAAGGAATTTAGATCCTCATTGTAATCATCTTCTTGTGAATGTGAGTAGCCGTCACATCTCTTCTCAATGATAAGCTTCCACCATTCTAGTGAGTCTTTCACTCTGTATTTCTATAGTTTTGTACATTTCCCTCATTAATAGAAATTGTGTATTATTGTATCTCTGTGTTTATGGTTATATATCTGATATATCTCTATTTGAACCAGGTGGATATAGGTGGCCACCCACATTTTCCAATTGGCTGAAAACAATTTTTTGGCAATTTTGGTAATTTACTATTTTTAGCAGTTTTTAACTTCTAGGGCCAGTTTGAGGGCCTAAACGAATGTTTTTCATGATTGGACACCTCATTGATAGGAAACATCTCTTATTGAGCCCCCTAAATGAATCTCATCATCAATACCTTTCAGCAAAGCTATCGTTCTTCTGAAACGAATATCATATGCAAAAGTTATGACCCTGGAAGTTAATGTACTAACTTACCCCAATGAAGCCCACAGACTTTTGGCGCTTCATCTCCCAAGGCTAGGTTTTTGGATGTATAGGGTTTTGGTATTCATCTTTATTGTAAAAATTCCTTCATTCAGAGCCTCATTGTACTCATCTTTTTGTGAATGAGCATAGCCGTCACATCTCTTCTTAGAGATAAGCTGTCACCATTCTAGCAAGCTTGTTTTCAGTCTGCATTTTATAGTTTTCAACATATTTATTATTTAATAGAAATCAAGTTTTACTGTATCTCTGTTATTTTTTATTGTTTCTCTGTGTTAACATTATAAATATGAAATTTCATTTAGTTCCACTAATAAATCTGGATCAGTGGTATCAGAGAGGTCTTCTCCTTATCGTTTTTTAATGCATCTCCCTGACATGGTCATGGTATAGAGAGTTGGGTATAGAGCATGTTTCTCTTGAGGAAAAATTCTCTCACACGATGAATAAACCTCCCATGGCGGGAGAAAATAAAGACAAAGGGATAGGATATCCTTTCAAAATGTTTCTTGAGGAATCCCTTGAGCGACATAGGAACACAATGATGTACAACTTTGCACAAATCATTTGACGGATGCCAACAAGTGATGCATCCACCTCAAGAAGAAGCACCACCCACTTCAAGGTACAAATCAATTTTTATATTTCTATATTTGATGGTCAAATAGATTAGAATGTTGTAGATAAATGGTTAAACCTTCTAGAAGGGTATTTTTCTGTCCATAACTTTTTCGATAGAGAAAATATTATATTTGCGCTCCTCAAGGCCATCCCCCTATGTCAAATATTGGTGGGAGACTTTCTGTGAGCAAAATGAAAAATAAGGATCCACATTATTTGAAGTTGCACCGACTTGGGATTCCTTCGGGGATGTTATTAAGGAACAATACTACCCTGTTGGAAGTTATGATGACTTGTATACAAGATGGACCACACTGCGATAGGAAAGAGACCAAATAGTCCCATAGTTCACCAATGTCTTCCATACCTTATGCACCAAGATGGGTATCAAATATTGTAAGAGACATCTAGTGTTAAGTACTACAACGGTCTACATAGATACATCTAGATAGAAATGGACTTTTTGGACATCTCGTCCTTGGGCACAGCCTATCGATATGTGATCAAAATCAAGCAGAAGCTTAAACAAAAGACGTGGCAGTTTGGGTCTGGGAACCCCTCACAGCAGAAGCAGGGAAGGGGAAGCCCTAACCCACAGAAAAAAGGACATAGAAAATATGGGAAACATCATGAAATCCATTCCAAGCCATAAGAAAATAAGGACAATGGGAATACGAATAAAGATATCGGGAAGTGGTGTGACTTCCATAAGAGCCCCTGACATAACAATGTTGATTTTCCATCAAAGCAATCATTAGTGGTTGAAGTAAAATCCTCTGAATCAGATGTGGGTTCTGAATCTTAGTCAGAGCTAGAGAAGGGGAGACAGGTCATTGATGCGGAACCCAGTGCCACCGTTTCTACCACCAAGATCCAGCCTGGTGAACCTGATGAGCCAAAGGAAGGTGAGGGCCTCTTTCATTCATAGATGTGGGTGAAAGGAACTCCACTACACTTCATTTTTGATAGCGGTAGCCATAAAAACCTCATCTCAACATAGTTCTTCAATCGAATGGCTCTTTCAAGGAAGTGATCTTCGTGTCAGCCAATAGTGTCGCCTGTCTTAAGACATCAAGCCATTCAAAGATGAGGTATTTTCTGATGTTTCTCCCCTTGAATTTTTTTATGTTCTTTTGGTCCAACCTTATTTATGGAAATGTCATGTTGCATATGATTCTAGGCCTCGCAGTGTTATTATTACTTTGAGTAGGAAATTGTATAGGATACCTGAGGTATTCCCACCTAGTGTTATTTCCTTTATCTCTTCCAAGTAATGCATGAAGGTCATTTCTCAGACCAATAATTCTTTCTTCTTCATGATTCGCTCTCAGAGTGAGTGAAAGGTTGCATCCGCGTCCATGGCCTTCGTGGCTGAACTCTCCACAAAACAAAAAAAAGTGGATAAGGTCATGGAAGAATACAAAGACATATTCTCATCACCTACTGGAGTACCTTTTCACTGTCAGGTCAAGCATCCCATTGATCTGATCCTCGACACACTGCTACCAAATGGGTCAGTCTATCATCGTTGTCTTCTAGAAAATGAGGAGATCAAGTGTCATATCCAAGAACTGCTCCATAAGGGTCACATTCGAACCAACTCGTCACCATGTGGAAGCCCAATCATGCTGGTGCAGAATAAATATGGGACTTGGAAACTCTGCATTCATTATCGAGCCCTAAAAAAAATCATATTCAGGAATTGGTACCCGATTCCCAAATCGGCGATCTCCTTGATGAACTCAAGGGGGAAAAATTATTTAGTAAGATTGATCTGAATTCTTTCTACCATAAGGTCCCAATAGAACATATAGGTTTATGGAAAACTACCTTCAAGTCAAAAGAAGGTCTTTTTGAATGGTTGGTCTTGCCCTTTTGTTTGATGAATGCCCAAACAACTTTCATGAGGTTGATGGAAAATATCCTATTGCCTTTCAATAATTATTTTGTGGTGGTGTATCTAGATGACATCCTCATCTACGACAAGACTTGGGAGGAACACTTGCAGCATATTCAATAGGTTTTTCACACTCTGCATCATCACAAGCTATATGCCAACTTGAAAAAATGATCCTTCGGCATGGATAGGGTCTAGTACCTAAGATACATTGTTGATGTGCATTGTGTGCATGTTGATCCAACCAAGATAAAATTCATCCGTGAATGGCCAATCCAAACCATGCTCACTAAGGTTCAAAGCTTCTTAGGCCTTGCCAATTTCTATCACAGGTTCGTGTTAGGATTCTCACATATTGCATGGTCCCTCAGTCAAATAACCAGAGGTGGTGGTCATGAAATATTTGTGTGGGGCTTGTCCCAATAGAAAGACTTCGATGATCTGAAGAAAGGATTTTTTTCAACATAAGTTCTCTCATTACCTGACCTACAACATCCCTTTGAGATCAAGATAGATTCTTTAGACTATGTTGTGGGTGCAATCCCCACTCAGCATAGCCACCCCGTGGACTATTATAGTGAGACACTATCAGATGTCATCCATAAGTACCCTACTTACAAAAAAGAAATGTACTCCATTGTGAAAGCCTATTACCAATGGAGGCATTACATTGTCAGGAAGGAGACAGTCATCCACATTGATCATAAATCGTTGCAGTTCATGTAGACACAAGGAAAATTGTAGAATCACCGCCATTAGAAGTGGTCCACATATTTGCAGAAGTTCCACCTCAACATCAAGTATAAAACATGAAGTACCAACCGAGTCATTCATTTCCTCAGCTGAAATCTAGTCATGACACTCACCATAGTACTAGACTCTTGAGTTCATGACACCTTTAGGTGGCCCTACCTCTATGAGATGGATTCTTACTTCGCCAACACCTACTAGATGTTGGGCGCCAACAAAAATGTCAATAATGTCCATATTCAGGATGGGTTGTTGTGCCATATGGGCCATCTTTGGGTTCCATCAAGTGAGCGAGTGAAGCTTATTTTGGAATCCCACTATAGTCTGGTGGCATGATGCTTCAGCATGGAAAATACAATGGTAGTGTTGCAATGACATTTCTATTGGGCAACGCTTCTATAGGATTTGAACAAGTATATCCGGTCTTGCACTTCTTGCGATATTTCCAAACTGGCCATCAATAAATAAGGAATGTACACTCCTCTTCCTACTCCTAACAGGCCCTAGGAATCCATCTCAATGAACTACATGTCAGGCCTCCCTTCAACTAGGTGGGGAAATGACTATGTTTTTGTGATTGTTGATCTCTTTTCCAAGATGGCCATTTTGTCCACCTGCAAGAAGAGCATCACGGCAGAGGACACTGCCAAAATTTTATTTGAACGAGTGTGAATACACTTTGGGATCCCACAAAACATTATCTCATATCGGGATAGTCAGTTCCTCAACACATTCTAGTCAAGCCTCTGGTCACTGTTGGACACCAAGGTCACCAATTCCATTTTCTTCCACCCCCAGACGGATGGACAAATTGATGTCGTCAACAAGATGATCATGCACATCCTACACATGTAAAATTCCAAGCACCCTCACACCAGGAATAAGAGTGTTCCCTATTTTCAACACAACTACAATAGATCCATACATAGCTCAAACAACGAGAACCCCTTTCAGGTGGGGTTGTAATTTCAACCATTAGGTCCCATGGATGTTGCACTACCCCTTGTGGCAACCCAGGAAGACTTGTCCCATGCTGCAACTACAGCTAACAAAGCCACCCAGTTCATTGAGAGGATCCAACACATCTTCCAACAGGTTCATGATATTTTATAGAAGTCCAATGGCAAGTACAAGCAGCGCCATGATCAACACCGGGTTCCACACCAGGTTCGGGTGGGAGACAAAGTTTGGTTGCACTTGAAAAAATAACTCCTTATAGGGCCTCATAGGAAGCTTAATCCACTATGTTATGGTCCTTACACCATTACCAAGGATGTGGGTGAAACTTATTTTGATCTCAAACTACTCCCCTTTCTTAGCTTGAACCCACTGTTCAATGTGGACCTCCTTCAACCTTATTTTCCACCATTATTGGGCATCTCAGAGATAGAAGAATAGTTGACACAAACAAATATCAACCCTAAATGCATGGAACAAGCATCCAATGATAATATTTTGGACACACATGTCAAGGTCACTCACCAACAAAGGATCCAACTTCATCAAGTTGTCAAAGTAGGGCAACTCCTACACCAAGGCAAGTGGCTCACCCATCGCCAAACTCAGCAAACATTTCCTCATCTGAGGGAGAAATCAATGCAATGGATACCAATGATTCCTAAGGAGGGAGGATTGATCCATGTGGATATCAGTGGCCACCCACCTTTTCCAACTAGATCAAAATAATTTTCTGACAATTTTGGCAATTTATTGTTTTTAGTAGTTTTTAATTTCTAGGGGTAGTTTAAGGGCCTAAATTATGTTTTTTCATGATAAGACACCTCAATTATAGTCAAAGGCTCTAATTTACCCCCCTAAATGAATCTCCTCATAAATACCTTTCCAACGATTTATCGTGTGCCCTAAACGGAGATCCTATGCAAATGTTACAACCCCAGGAAGTTAATGTACTAACTTACCCCAATGGGGCCCACATGACTTTCAACACTTCATCTCCCAGGGTTAGGTTTTTGGATGTCTAGGGTTTCTGAATTCATATTTGTTGTAAAAATTCCTTCATATCCTCATTTTACTCATCGTCTTGCGAATGAGCGTAGCCATAACATCTCTTCTCAGAGATAAGCTACCACCATTCTAGAAATCTTGTTTTTAGTCTACATTTTACAGTTTTCAGCATATTTATTATTTAATAGAAATGAAGTTTTACTGTATATTTTTTATTTTCTATTGTTTCTCTATGTTAACATTATAAATATGTGGTTTCATTACGTTTCACTCGTAAATCCGGATCACTGTTGTATTATTTTCTCTCTTGAAATATCTCTATATATTTATTTTTTATATCTCTTATCTCATTTTGTGCTGAAAAAAATATGGATCATGCATCCCTTTCAATGTAACATTTCACATATATTTTAACGGAGAATGTAACACATTCGGGGGTTAATAATTCTCCATACCATTAAATGAGGAGGAAAAGTATCAGGATCCCACTTGTTATCACTCTGTAATTCCCCTTAGCTGCAGGAGGAAAACTACAAAGGTAACCAAAGACCACTTTGGGCTTGGAATATGGCCTTTTCAAAACAGAGAGGGATCTCTCACTGTATATTAGGCTCAACGGCTATATCTGAAATGGAGATAATATTTTAAGATGTGGTGGATTGAAGAGGTAAAAAATAATCCATTAGTCATGGAGTCTATTTTAAGGTAATGGGAACTATCAGTGACTAGTGGTGGAATTCTCAAAGAAGTAGAGGAAATATAGTAGACGTTTTGAGTTATTCAAATTGCTATAGTATGGGCGAGGGACAAAAAACTATAACAAAATGACTTTGGATCATCTATCATAGGATGAATTCCAAATCATTTCATAGGTAAACATATGAAAGTACTTAGCAAATATGAAAACAGAGCATAGCAAATGAATTATGTAATCAGAAAATTGATGTTAAATACTAAAGAAATTTAACATCAAATGGAGAAACATGAGAGAAAACATATGCATAAATACAAATAGGACACAAAACTCAAAACCTTCCACACAAGAATCTTTGGTAAGAGTAATTCTGGACTTCTGACTGATATTCCATTAAAACTCAAAATTACACTAGTGCTCAAAGAGATGTCTCTTCTATGATTTTTTCCAACCCTATAGTCAATAAAAATTAAAAATATATATAGAAAAAACTATTACCCAAGCTGAGTATGTCTAGCTCAACTACTTCCCAAAGTTGGACATGGTTACAAAATTATAGCAACACGTTTAGAACTGCCTGCTAGGAAATAAGAATCAATTTTCTGGAAAATAGGGGTCAAAAATAACATCATATTTCTCGAATAATGATAATTGTTTCAAAAATGAGATAATTTTTTGTATATGAACCCATTCTTGAGAAAAACCTCTTTCATTTTTCCAAAATTCCTCTCTAGGGTCTCGGGATCCATGCCCAAAGATAATGACTAAAACAAGAAATCATTAAATGTTTAAATTTGAAAAATAGGTTGTAACGATCCATTCGAATATTCTAAACCATGAAACCTGTGAAGAAACTGAGAGATTTTTTTGTGAATGGGATCGTTATTGAGAAATACCTCTTTCATTTTTCCAAAATTCCTCTTGATCATCTCGGGATCGGTGCCCAACGATAATGACTAAAACAAGAAATCATTATATTTTTAAATATGAAAAATAAGTTGTAAAGATCCATTCGGATATTCCAAGCCATGAAACATATGAAGAAAATGAGAGAGGGTTTTGTGAATGGGATCTTTCTTGATAAAAACCTATTTCTTGTTTCCAAAATTCCTCTCCAATGTCTCAAGATCCGTTCCCAAAGATAATGACTAACACAGGAAATCATTAAATGTTTAAATATGAAAAATAGGCTGTAAAGATCCATTCCAATATTCTGGACCATGACACCTGTGAAGAAACGTAGAGTTTTTTTTTTTGAATGGGATCTCTCTTTACAAAATCCTCTTTTAGTTTTCAAATATTCCTTTTTATTTGGTCAGAAAATGAGTTTGAAGTTGAATGAAAAAATCGTCATTTCCAGAACTTGCATAGTGAGGTTCCTTTTGAAATTTTCTTCTATTGTTTGTATTTTATTGATGGCTGGAATTCAATGATTGATAGTTTGACACTTGAGATGATGATAATCATCCCTAGGACCACTTAATTACCCTTTCAAACACCATTTTCTTCAACATCCTAATATATGTCAAGCACTCAATTCAGACTTTGACTCTTGAAAACATTATAGGACACTAACACCACTGAAAGAGAGGTTTCCTGGAAATTGGCCTCGTATACGGTGCCCAAATTGTGCCCAAGGATTTTCAAAGAGGTGTAGGTGAGTAGGAGGATGATATCGGGTTCAATAAACCGTAGTGGATTATCGATAGATAAGATGACTATAGGAAGAGGATGCTTAACAAAATTATTTATCCCAATACAAACGATGCATTTTCAATGGACAACATGACCCCCAATGTCGTTGTCCAAACTTAGGCCGATATTATGCAGGAAGAAGCCTTCAAGTGGGAAAAGGAAGAAACTCTAAGGCTACTGCAAAGAATCACACTAGAAACTAAACATGGAAAAGGAGGAAAAGGATAGGAAAGCATTAAAGGAAAATCATGGTGTAGAAGACACAAGTAGTCATCCAAAAATTGTACAATAAAGTACCAGAAGTTCCCCTAGTAGTATAATATACTATGGAGGATAAATTTTTGAATATTGGAAAATTCATTAAGGGCTTAGAGGAGAATATTCAGGACTTACAGCTGAGGACCATGCCAGTAACGCCACTGGAGTTGCGTGAAGGCAGAGAGAGAATGGAAACGACAATGGTTTCACACATTAAGAAGATAGAGGGTGAATGCACAAAACATTGTGAGGAGATTGAAAATGTGTGGACATAATTGATATAAGACCCAAAAATGAAGGCCATAGAGGCCAAGCTAACAGAAGTGCAAGAATGACGCAACTCGCCCCTCACCGAGCCAGCTGCTCCACCAGGACCTTCTGTTTCTCCCGGGCCCAAAGAATCAACTCTCTTCAACTTCCTCGGGAGTCCACTACCCACAGTACACTCCTTCGGTGATTCCCCTTTCGGAAATCGGGAAATAGGAATTCGCGATCTCGCGAGTTCTGTGAGCGCAGTCACATGTAACCCATAACCCCGAACCCCGATAGTCAACGGGTCAACGCTTCACCTTTCGGGGATTTCCCTATCGGGAATTTGGAGGTTGTGGTGTCGAGCGTCTCTTACACCACAAAACCCCGAACCCCAAAACTCCGACTGCGCGCCACCTGTCCTTCACTATATCCTGTGGACTCGCCTTGCCACGTCACCCTCGGGATTTCACGGGTCGCGAATCTGAAATGCGAAGTTCCCTTGGTGTCGAAAACCCCGAAACGCCGAATACCGATATCCGGGATCTGATGCCGCGTGTCCCCCGTAGATCAACGGCTCCCGTTATTTCAGGAAATCGGAACTCGGGACTTCACGGGGCGTATATATCTTGTATCACAAAATCCCGAACCCCGATTCTCCGATGCCACCTGTCAACATCCCAGGCGAGGCTTCTCGCCCTGACACCTGTCTCCCTCCTGTTCTGTCGGGATTTCGCGGTTCGGGAGTTCACGCCTCCTAAATCACAAGGTCACTGACCCTGCCAAGCCCCGAACCCCGACTCCTCCAGATCTTCTACCACGTGTCCTCCCTCCGATCGACGGCTCTGGTCGACTCGGTGAATTGCAACTCG
>SNQJ01S0169738.1:15544-33107 GCA_010110895.2 Picea sitchensis
AAAAAAAAAAGGGTTGCTGGCTGGTCCAGCTGTACAATTCTTTTCCTCCTCGCGCTGGTTCATATGATGAATTTCGAATGTTGCGGATGCTCCTGCATCAAAGAACATGCACATCAGGAAACAAAAATGGAAACTACAGTACCACCAGGGGAGCGTATGTCATCCATTTTGGCTTAGCGATAGGAATATGTAGAAGTGGAGAGAATGAGGGACCAACAAATATACTTCAACTGATACTAGGACCATTCCAAGAAGAAGCAGTGAGGGTAATTTGGTGAATTGGCCACGATGCAGGGTAAGTTCACTCAAGCAACGATTGAAGTAGAGGACAAGCTTACACACTTGACCGCGTAAGGGGTAGAAGAGATAACAACAATAGAGGCCACAATCCTCAAAGAGGTGGAGGTATCAAAGGCTTCCTCTCAAAATTTAATTTTGGGATGGAAGAGAAGGAAAAAATACTAAAAGGCTCAGGGTGAGCCACAAATTAGTGTTGGGGGCCTGTTGGACAGGCAACTTTGGAAACAATTTTTCATTTTTGATATAGTTTTGGGGAAAAATACAAAGTAAAGGAACAGTGGGTGGAAGGAGAAGGAAAGATAGAGAGTACATAGCTAAGGTGCATCTAGGAGGAAAATGCACGGAAGCAAGACAACGCACAGAAAGGAGAATAGAGAAAATAGAAGGATAAATCTGACAAAGAATAAATCAATATAATAAACAATGAAAAAAGGATGATAGCCTGACATTCGAGAAGAATAAGAAGAGAAGTAGAAACTAAGCATGCATATTGAAAATCATAAGAAAGTCATCGAACAACCAATTAATTGAGGTGGCCATGAACTGTAATGGGCTATATTTGGGATGACAGATTAGGGTTTTATCCCTAGAGTCTTGTATAAATATGTAACGGGTTGGGAGATTCAGGGTTAGTTCCATGTAATTTCTATGATGACATGTTCTATTCGATGTTAAGTTCCAGAGTTCTTGAATGTAACAATATGTTGGTGAGAATAAATAATAAAGGAAGGTTAAAGAGATGATACTGAATCTTGTGTTCTCTGTCTTTCTATGTGTGCTTATCAATTCTATTTGTATGCCTAGTAGAATAGATTTGTCTTATGGTTAAATATGGTGCAATGTTCATGATTGTGATAGTAACGAATCTATGTAATAATATTCAAGATGTTGATTATAGGAATATGAATCACAATTAAGTTAATACTGAATAGAACAGAGTTACATGCATAGATGCAACAAGAAATAATGAACCAAATGGTTGCCTCCCATTCTGTTACTACTGAAAAAGCCTGGTTATCACAGTCCCAATAGATACCTCGAGTGAGAATTCATCTGCGCAAGTAGGTGATGTCGAAAGGGAAAGTTTCTGGTGGGTTTTTTTGGTCATAGATAAACCAAACCTAGGGTCTTACAACCTGTGCACAACAGTTCCAACACAGTACCTCAACTAAAATTGCCACCAGGTTCACACCATTCCAACTCGTTTATGTTCTGGAGGTAGTTCTTCCAATTGAATACAAAATCAAGTCATTAAAAATCATCGTAGAATTATTTCCCAGCACCTCCATCGAGGAGGAGCATCTCTTGTACTTGTCCCATCTTGATGAACATCGTTGCGATGCCACTTTGGCAAATGAAAATCATAAGAAATGAGTCAAATCCTAGTATGATAAATATTTATATCCTCGTGTCTTTGCAGAGGGTGACTTGGCCTTGGTTTATGATCAGGACCATGATACATTAGGCATAGGTTAATTTTAACCCCTTTGGAATGGTCCCTACATTATCAAATGTGTCTTTAAAAGAGGGGCCTATGAGTTGGTTGACTATGATGGAAATCCCCTTTCGAAGCCTCATAATGGGATCTACTCTAAAAGGTGTTATGCTTAGGCCATATGGCAGTGTGATGATTTGTACATAGGTGTGTTTTGGTTTTGGAGTGGTGTGATTTTATTTTTGTCTGTGTTGAATGTATTGGTTCATTGCTTATAATTCTTATGCTTGATTTGTAGATGTCATCATCCACCTCAATGTACATGGGATATGTTGATTGTGCCATCCATATTACTCGGAATATCGCTTCCACCTCTTGGGTGATATTCTCTACCACTAATGAGATGGTAAGTATAGAAGGTGTGTACCTTGGTCTTGAAACCAATAATATTGTGGAATATATTGTTGCCATTGAAATTTTATCCAAGGCTCTTTCCATTGGAATCCATCATTTAATTTTCATTTTGGACTCTCAGCTTGTGGTCTCACAATTGAATTGCACCTATAGTGTGATACATGTCTCATTTTTGTGTAAGTATTTGAGGTTGAGAATTCTTGAATGCTACTTCAAGTACATTGAGTATTGTCATGTTCTAAGAGGATGTAATGCGTTCGTTGATTCATTGGGTAATTACATGTTACAATGGAATTTTCCTCATTAGTTAAGTTATTTAGCATGCATGTACATAAACATGGATTGACAATCACATAATTAGAAATCCATAAGTAGAATTTGAAAAAATGATATATATGTATTTATATCAAAAAAGTGTGTTACATCCTTCAAAATGAGGTGCATATATAAAATTGGGGCTCTAATGGCCTCTTGATAGAAAAAGTGTCGCCTAGACAATATTCACATCTAGTAAAAAAATGGGGATGCCAATATCTAGTCATCTTAGTGATGACTGCCATGGTAGCACAATATCTCTTAAGTCACCTTCAAAAGAATTCAGTGAGAGGGGAAGTGTTGGAACATATATAAATCCTAAACCTTAAGACTTACTTTCTCGAACTTCATCTTTTTTAAATAATGAATCAAAAGTCAGTTTTTGAATGTTTAAATCAAATTTACTTCTATTCATAAGGCGCGCATGATATATATCATTGATAAATTTCCCCTGTTGATCAAACAATCCCCTTTCTCCCCAAGTTTTGGAGCTGCCTGATTTTTAAAGAGTCAAATTGCTAAAGTTCGCTTCAAATATTTTTGCTTCAAGCGTTTCGCTAGGTATTGACTTTTAAAGTCCTGATACTTGAAAAGTGTTTGTTATCATTGTTCATAAAACTTGAAAGGACCCTAGTCATAGTACATGTGTACCTTTTGAGTATTCCCTAGGTTGACACATCTCATCCATTTCTGACCATTTCAGCTGAAGATTTGTTGGCACAGGGGAAGACCTAGGGTTCAACGCTTCAACAACGCACCAAAAAAACATTAACTATTGGCCCTTTCGGCAACACCTGTGAAGCATATGAAGTCTCACCCAAGGTAGAGGTAGGGGTGGTTGCAGAACTCAGATGTCTGCAACCTAGATGGGACACAGATCTTTGATTACAACACTTTAACAAAGCACTTAGTGGTTGTCATTCATTAGTACTTAGCCTTTGTCTATAGTGCAGATAAACCCTAATTACAATGCAACACAGTATTCAACAAGATTCAACACATTCAAGCACTAAGCACATCAACATAGATCAAATCTAACATCTTATTCACATCATTAAGCACTAAGCTATCATATTCATCTAAGCATACAACATTGTACTAAGAATTAATCATATGAACCATAAAACAACCATAATGCACACAGAAACCACAACATAGGATATACGTGGTTCACCCCCATCCTGGGGCCACGTCCACCAACTCTTTTCTCTTTATTGTCTTCTGTCAATCATCTACATGCACAGAGCCACAAGGTCCTACTCCACATAGGACAGGAGACCTGCATGCACTCCACCAGGTCCTCCTTTCCTGAGATAGGTTACAACACAAATCCTTTACACAGTCACTTGCACTTATCCTTGCAAGCCTCTCATAGCATGCACAAAGAATTTACAACTATCACTTGCACTTAGCACATTGGCCTTCACTTGCCCTTAGCACATTTTTTCTTCTTCCTACATCATCTAGATATCTATTTATACATTACAAAATGGACCTAAACATGGGTAAACCCATGGGCCGACATCCCCATACCCATTACATAAGCCCAAAACCCAAAAATCCCTAAACAAGGGGTCGAGATCCCACAATATTTTCTTCAACTTGCGCTCCGCCTTTGACAGCTTGTCGAAGTCACAAAATAGGTCAAACCTAGCAAAGGATATCCAAAAATTGGTCAAGGGACAATAGGCCCACAACACTCACCTGTGACTTGTCCCGAGTCACTCTGATCTGGGTAGCTTTGCCTCAAAATCCTCGAGCTTGGCTTAAACTGCTTCAACCTGCTTCTTCTCCAAGTCCTCCTGCTCGACAAACTTTTGAAGAAATGTCTCATTCACAGGTACCTCTAAGCATTTTTCTACTGAAGTGACTACTTGTCCCAGCTCTCCTCCTTGGCATTCAATCTCCTCAAACAGTTGGCAAGCTTCGTCCTGGACTAGTTGGAGCCTTTGAGTCCCTTCCATGACTTTGCTCTGTATGGTGTGGACTTGCTATTGAGAAGTTTGTTGTTCCTGGGATCTTTGCATTCTTTCAACTACTGAAAGGAGCTTAAAATGTGCTTGTACTGTCGCTGCTTACTTCTTTTCCTGCTGGAGCTGTGACTCCAGTGTTTTCAGTTCAGGGTCCTCAGTAAGTCGCGCATAAGTCTGCACACTTATACTACTAAGTTGTTTACATTCCAAAGCTAATGCTCTGATCCTCTTAACTGTGCTCTGGGCAGTGGCTTCTCTTTGGTCTCGCACGTTCTACGGAGTACTTGGTATTGTTTGTAGCTTGAGATATACTATTCTCTGTTGAATCTACTGGATGGCTTTAGCAAGTTGCGCTACTTGATGCTCCATCGGGTCTTCATCCTTTTTCTCTTAGCCCATCACAGAGAGAATTACTCTACTAACTACTTCTTTTACTCCAAACTTCTCCATGACCAATTGTTCTTTCTCATGATGGATCTGTGCTTTCTCCTCTTCGAACTTTGCTTGGAGGTCATCCTTCTCCTGCTGCACAACTTTGCGTTGCTCTATAACTTCCTCTTGTTCTTTCTTTAGGGCCACTATGGCCTATTCTGTTTCTTCCTGTGTGCGATGAAGGCAAGATTCAGTTGCATTGAATAGTCTATGGAGTTGGGTAGGCTCATCTCCCAACTCTGTTTCTTCCGATGGCGGCGACATAGTGGACACTGTGCGGCTGAAGTGAAGGGCCTGTTGTACCCCTCGTAGTTCTGCTTCAATTTTTTCATACATTGTTTGTTTCTTAGCTTCATTTCTCTGCAAAATATCTTCTAAGGAATGTGATACAACTTTTATGATGAAGTTGAAGTCATCGAGTGTGAGCACAGTCTGCAGCTTGGTCTTTCTAGATTTTGACTTCTTCCATGATGTGGGTTTCGTGGCAGAAACCTTTCTTTTGTTAGATGACTTTGCATCACTAGGGGGACTTTTTGGTAGTGTTACTTCACCTTCCTTCTGCTGATATTATTTTCCATTGTTCTCTTCCTTATCTACTTCATCATCACCTCCTCCTGCAGGTGATTTTGAAGCAATTTCTTTTGATGCACTACTCAGCTGCTAGACCTCTTATGTCTTCTTCCTTATTCTAGTTCCAGGTGTATCATGCCCTTCACGAGTGACCACCGGGCTTCTGATTAGTTCGAGATCAGAAAGTTTTGTGGGGTCAACATAGATAAGGAGCTTTGCAGGCCATTCCTTGGTTATTTATTCTAGGTCCTCCTCTGTGATTTTGTAATAACTCTGTAGTACTTCTTTGTGTTCATATCCGTGTGCAGTGGTGTAGATAAAATGTTTGTCTGCATGGAACTTTACAAATGGCCTGAACCTGTGTAGGGTGTTCGACATTATACGAGGGACAACCTCAATAGCCCTTTTTAACTGTAGGTAGTAGGTGTGGAACACCGTGTTTGACTACCATTTTTTTACCATATCGCTCAAATACTAGAGAGAAGTGAACTTCATAGCTAATGGTTTAGATGGCTCTAGTTCAGAGAAGGTTGCACCTTCCAACATCTCCTAAGATAAGAACATGATGAGGATCAGAAGGCAACTAAAATGGAACTCATAGCCCTGATCCTAAGCTTTGCGTTAGTCTTGGTCTAACTGGTTCACTAAGTACTTTTCCCAGTTCATCTGTATCCCCTCCACGCATTTCCTTGAGAGGTCAACAACAAACCCTATGACCTGCGTGGGTCTATTCTTCTGGACTAGCTTACCAGCATTCAATTGGAAAGCAAGGTGCACTATGCCATTTTAGATGGAGGCTACCTTGTAGCCTCGCTTCCCCTTCTCCACATCACCGTATGTATCTTTAATCTTCTACGCCAGGGCTTGGTCTGCAGCCTTCCCTGGGTAAACCTCTTGCGGGTTTGGTCCTTACATGCTCAATCCGGTGATCTGATGGATCAACATTGGGTCAATGGTGATGCGTCTGTCTATCCACAAATAACCACCATGGAATCTTGACAGCAAGAGATTAATGCACATGTTAACTTCCTGGTGCCTTCTAAAATGGGGTATTTTCATTACGTTCAGGATAGTGGACTGTGCGAGGTCCATAGTCCATGGTTGGGGGATTATCCTTGACTTCTTCCCCTTCATCCTAGTCAAATACCCATGAGGGGCGATCATGCTGAAGTTCTTGTGATCCCTTAGATTAAATTCGTTTATATTTAGTGTCATGATCTTATCCGACTGAGGCTTTCTCGTGCGTATCCCCTTTAGTAGGTACGTAGTAACCAAGGTGTAGTCGAAGTCTCTGGGAACACTGTCATGATTCACTGTGCTAGCCAGAGGCAGGATGTAGTTGGGAAGGATGGATGAGATTAATTTCACATTCACCAAGTCATCTCGATGCTTGGTTCTTTTCTCAGCCGCAACTCGAGATGGTCCAGATCCATGAGTAGTTGATGGGGAGGCTTGCACTCCTCTCATCGATGATGCTTGAATTCCGATGGAAATTACCTTATGCGACATAAGTTCTATTAGAACTTCTTTGACATAATTTTCTACGATGTTGAGTTCATCCGACATGCATGCTTGAGATTGAATAACTCAGGTCGATGAAAAAACACTCGATGCAATGGAACAGGTGGCAAAGTCTCAGTAAATAGAACACGACAAAAATGAGTTCTCTTGTTGGCTCAGATACAATTCATGAAAGTGTTCTCGGTGCAAAAGTCGACAGAATAAGTAGAAAACGATGTAACATATCCCTCCAACAAACAAGAGGTCTTCATCAATGTAGTTTTGTCCATTACGACGTGGTCCCAACGGTCCGATGGTGAGCTTTATGATCATAATTGTTGTTCTAACCGTTCAGGAACATCAATCTAATAGTTATAATGCCTCCAATGGTCATATCACTCCACCATGGCAAAGTGCCAATTTTAGCTACTCTGATATTCCGGTGAAGTTCAAATTCTTGAGACCTTCCTTCTGCGAAGTCTTCTCTAGAACTTCCTATAATTTCTCCAACTTTGCTTTCTTCTTGCTGAGCTTTCTAGCTTTCTTCCCTGTGATCCATGTCTCGGTATTCCTCTTTCCATTATGATTCTTATCTCCTCTTGGCATAGTAACTTCTCTCTGGTGATGGTCTTTACTAGGGTTCAAGGCCAATACTTCTTCTCTGTCTAGGGTAGGTTCTGTACTCTCTTGTACAAACAGGTGTTTCAAATCTTCTTGTGTTCTTTCAACTTTGACATCTAGATCTATGGTCCTCAATAACATCGACTGGTTTTCTTGTTCTTCCAGTAAGTGTGCTATTCTCTTAGCCATGAAGTCTCTTAGTTCTTGATTTTTCTATTCTAGAATTTCCTCTGCTTTTCTTTGGGTCTGATCTTTCTCAATCCAGGTTTTTCCTAGTAACATAGCAAATGGGGCATTGTTCTCAATAAATTTAACAACCTCAAATTCTTCTCCTGTCAAAGTTCCATGAGCACTCATAGATGTCTAGGTAAGTCTTCCACATAGGGTTATCATCCTTCCTCTAAATAATCTTATTCCTCCCAATGAAGGAATCATAGTAGGCTTTCCTAAAATTTCCCAAGTTCTTTTTGTCATAATATTCACCCGTGTTTCCTCATACAGGACAATCTATGTCAAAGTCTCCTATTCTTGTTTCTATGCACTCTTGCTCTTTGAATATCTCTTATAAGTTGATATCTCTATGATCATTCATGGTTTCCTTCATTTGTAGTAATACAATCTCTGATTCTTTTTGGGGTTCTTCCATGGTCTCAGTTTCTTGGCCTTCCTCAAGGTTTTCTTGTCTCATATTCATTCTTTCAACCTTAGCAATCATTCTAGGGAAATACAGAATGTCATGGTCCATAGATTTACAACAAAGACAACCAGGTTTTCTACCAGGGCATACCTTAGCAAGAAGTCACGACCTTTTGCAACTGTAACAAAGAGTTAATCCTCTCTTTCTCTTAACTGATCCCCAACCTTTCTTGTACTGCACACTAGGATCATGGTGGCTAACCTGCAAAAAATGCTTCCTAGGATCCTACATCCATTTGTTAGTCCAAACATTATTTATATGCATAGGAATAACACATATTTCATTATTTCTATCAGATCTACTCATATCAAACATACCTAGATCCATACTTTTGAAAAAGAATCCACTTATCTTACCTTTAACAAATCACAAAGCTTTCATATATTACCTATTTAATAAAAAAAAATCACTTTACCTTTATCACAGCACAAAGCTTTCAGATCTTACCTCTTTTCTTCAGATCTGACTTCTCTCTTATTACAGAAATTCGTAAGTCAAGTAGAATACTGCACACTAAAGAAACAAATATATGCATAGATCTTTCTTTCTTTTCCTCGGTTCCTAGCAATCACAGTTTCAAGTACCAGCAATGAAACCATTTGTTGGCATAGGGGCATACCCAGGGTTCAACGCTTCAAAAATGCACCAACACAACCCTAACTACCAGCCCTTTCGGCAACACCTGCGAAGTAGATGAAGTCTCACCCGAGGTAGAGGCAGGGGTGGTTGCAGGACTCAGATGTCTGCAGCATAGCTGGGACACAGATATGTGATTACAACACCTTAAAAAAGAATTTAGCGGTTGTCATTCATTAGTACTTAGCCTTTGTCTATAGCGCAGATAAACCCTAATTACAACACAACGCAGTATTCAACAAGATCCAATACATTCAAGCACTAATCACATCAACATAGATCAGATCTAGCATCTTATTCACGTCATTAGGCACTAAGCTATCATATTCATCTAAGCATACAACATTGTACTAAGAATTAATCATATTAACCATAAAACAACCATATTTCACAAAGCAAACACAACACATGATATACGTGGTTCACCCCTAGCTTGGGGCTATGTCCACCAACTCTTCTTCTCTTTATTGTCTTATGTCAATCATCTACATGCACATAACCACAAGGTCCTACTTTGCATAGGATAAGAGATCTATGTGCACTCCACTAGGTCCTCCTTCCCTGAGCTAGGTTACAACACAAAGCCTTTACACAGTCTCTTATAGTCACTTGCACTTAGCCTTGCAAGCCTCACACAACATGCACAAAGCATTTACAACTATTAATTGCACTTAGCACATTGACCTTCACTTGCCCTTCACATCTTTTTTCCTCTTCCTACATCGGCTAGATATCTATTTATACATTACAAAATGGGCCTAAACATGGGTAAACCCATGGGCCGACATCCCCATACCTGTTACATAAGCCCAAAACCCAAAAATCCCTAAAAAAGGAGCCGAGATCCTATGATATTTGCTTTGACTTGCGCTCTACCTTCGACAATGTGTCAAAGTCCCAAAATAGGTCAAACCTGGCCAAGGATATCCAAAAATTGGTCAAGGGACAACAAGATTCATACGATTCTAAGTGACACGTGGAAACCCCTAGTCTCGACACGTCATCTAAAATGACATCATCTTCGACATGTCACTATGGGTAATGGCCTTTAAGAAATATAATAAGGAGCTAACTTGCAAATCCACGAAGCAACAAAATGCCAAAATATTAAATCTTAATTAAGTTAAGTTAATCTTGATTAAAATATAGTTAAAAACTTTGCACTTCGGAGTTCATACCTTTACCATCGATAACATCCTGAAATATCTGAAGTCCGAACTTCCGAAACACTTGAAACTTAAAAAGGTTAATTGAAACTTGAAAATGATTATCTGATAATTAATCATTTCATAGTTTTGGGTTTCGAGGATTCTATCCCAAGCTACTTTGAAAAATCCTGAAGTCCGAATACCCGAAAGAAATTAAATTTAAAAACGATTAATTAATGTTTTAAACGAGATTATCTTGTAATTAACCTTTCGTGGATTCACGATTCGGGAAATTTCAAATCTATTTCATACAAAGCTCTCGATCGCGAACTGTCGATATTAATGGAATTTATCATAAATTAACGGTAATAATTTTTAGCATTGATGGCAGATCACTGGGTATACTTTCTCATTAAGGTTAATAAATTTTCCGTCAGTAAAGACCTCCTCAAATCAATGCCCCTGAAGTGAATAAGAATCTTGATTTTGAATTTTACTTTCATTCTCATAGAATAACAAGTTTTAGCCAACTGAGAAGCTCACACATTCCCCTATAACAGGTAATCCCGTTCCGATTTTATCAATATCATGGAACCACGAAATATGGCTAAAGCAGTTGGTGAAAGCGCAAATTCGAATATGGATGTTCTGTCAGATACCTCACCGAGAGCCATAGACAATGTGAAATGTTGGACACAGGTGTTCGATATTCTAGAGCATGAGATTATAAATTGCCTAGAGGATTCTAGCAATGAACTAAGTGAAACTCATGCAAATAGACTCAGGGACATAGCTCAGTCATAGCTACAAAAAATAGTTGCGTGACCGAGGCTCATGCCATATAACGACATGATAGGTTGGGCCCTAGATAACATTGACATTCAAACCAGGAGCATTTACAACTTTCAAAAGGTTGCGGTTGGGTCTTTTCGACCAGAAGACATACAAGTAATGTATAAGTTGTCCCCCAACTTCAAATATAATTTCAATGTTGCATTCCTAATGGAATTTGAACAACATGTGTGTATACAATATGATAAAACCTATCCCGATATGATCAAGACCTGGTGGGGGCACCCAGAAAAATTCATAGCCGACGCTCATGGTATTTATGCCACAATGTTGTTATATAACCATATGATTTATGTAGCCATGATGTTGTGCAAGCTATTCAGGAAGAAGAGCCCCACTCATTTCCCGGTAGCATGGGTGCCAATTATGCACGAGGTGGACAAGGGAAACTCTTTCAACTGGGCCAAGATGTTATATGACAACCTGGATAAAGAAATCACAAAGTACCAATTGGTTAAATCTAAGGGACAACCTGACCCATTTTACATGTCTGCATATATAATGGACGCTATTTGCTTTATGACCCCTTTTCCACTGATGACCTGGAGATGGACCCCAACCAGTTCTCAACCTATCCACTTCTATCACTCCAAGTTGTGGGAAGACAAGGATAGAGATTTATTTTACGAAATATGCGATTATGTAGTAGGGCCCATCAATATATCCCTATACACTTTCCCACCTCCCATAATTTCAAACAGAATCATGGGAAACCTAGGCAAAATAGTAGAATATTACATTGAAGAAAACTTTTCTTACCTCAGGGTTTTCATATGCTTGGTCCCTCCCCATGCTTTCCCAATTTTTTTACCAGATCGGCAAGTATTCCAAGAAGTGGCTTATCAAATCATGATAGGGGGAATCAACAAGGAATTGAAAGAAACCCCCAAAAAAGTATGGCCAATCTTCCCTCTTCAGGTTGGTATGTTTTCATTATTAGACTTCAGTCATTCTAAAGTAGAATCTGCAGTTGTGGAGGATGTCAATTTAGTTGACATCAAGTTTAAAAGGCAGGACCCATAGAAAATTGTGGAAAACCACCTGGCTCAATACAGCTTGAATAAATATATGAACAAGAACTCCCCACATGATGAAATATTCAGGGGAGTCTAGACTTATGAGGAAGTATTGAATAGAGTCAAAGCGTTGTCCCCAGACTAGAAGGCTAGTTTCTTCAGTTTTTAAAAGAACAGATAGAATAGCTTGCCAAAAGTTCTATAGGGAGAATTGGTAGCCACCTCGCCTACACAGGAAACTATACCTTCGGGTTTTGAAGCAGGGAACTCTAGCAAAAATGATGCTGAGGAAAACCCAAAGAACATTGAATTTCTAATGCAGAAGATGGAAACTTCATTATCAAAGCCATTGGGCACTCAAGAAAAGTATTATATCAAAGATTTTCTAAAGCAGGGGCATGATAGATCTCCTTCTACACCAACCACGTCTGCTGCCAAAACCGTTGAGAAACAACCATCTACGAAAATAGGTTCCCCTATCACTTCATTGACACCATTATAGTCTACTTTCGGAAACCTCAGTTTTCAAGTCATTTTTATATATGATCTCAGCCCAATTGCACCCAAAGATATGCCTCCTTCAGACTTCTTCTTCAGCAAGAATAGGCGGGCTATAGTCAAATGGGAATCATATCAAAAATATGGAGCGATAGTCAAAAGGAAAATAACGGCGTACGATGGACATAACCGAGATGATTCAGAATTTGCCAAGGAAATGGCATGTTCACTAGGTGCATTTTCCACTGCAAATCAGTGGTCTGTGGAAAATCTGGCCGAGCAGCTAAAACAGAGAAACTTGTTGGTAGGGAAGTTGCAAGATCGGATAATGTCTATGGAACAGGATGTGAAAAATAAGATGAACAAATATTTTGAATATATCAGAGCTTATCATAGACATCAAATACAACAACTACAATCTAACCTTGAAGAGATCGATCGGAATTTGCAAGAAAAAAAAGTCTTGATCACGCAACAAGAAGAGATAATAAAACAATTTCAATCCAAGTTAAACTTGAGCGAAGGTATGTCAATAAAGGTATCAAATTTTCAGACGCAAGAATTGGAGGTAAATGAAAATATATAAATATCCTAGCAAGATCTCTTCATGAAGGTTGAGGCTATCCAGAAGTGCTACCAGGCGGTTGACCATTCTCTGAAAGACATCTACATCAAGGAAAGAGAACCTCGTTCAACTCAAGTTAAGTTTCAGGAGGTTTTCCTATTGGTACCGAAGGATGATGTCTCAGATGTCCATCGACTTTCTCTTTCATAAAAAATAAGAGGTGATATAGTTTTGAAGGCTTGGGAAATAAATTTAACAGAAAGCAAGAGACTTGCCAGAGATGTAACTGAAGCTTGTATAGAAGCATTGACATCACTAGAGAAAAGGATAATTGGTTTTGAAGGGAATTGTATTTCCAAATCCCTGGGTACAATCGATATAGCAAAGAATCAGTATAATTGCAAAACAAGCAAAGAAGAAGCTCTGATGGCCATCCAAAATATAAACCAGATTGATCTCCCTCAAATAAGAAAAATGGTTAGTGAACCCAAGCTTGCAATTATAGGTCACATCCCAAGGAGAGAAAAGGATACATGAAAATTTTCCTCAGGTAGAAAGAAATTTGTACACTTTCGAGGCCAATCAAGCAACTGAGCCTTCAGGGCTGGTAGTGAAATTAGTAAGTAGATGCATCCAATGCATTGAGTATGGGAAGGAAGGAACATCTAGAAGCATGTAAGAAAGTGCTATTACATTATTGGATATAGCTGAAAGGACAAATATCAACAATGCTATGATGACCAGGACGTTATGTCTGAATATCATAAGAAAGAAGGGTTTCAGTGAACAGACGAAGAGATTTCCAGTGAAGCCCATTATTCTATATGTTCTATTTTCTTATTTCAGATATTTACTATTTTTAGATTATGAGAAGTCCAACCATTTTTGAGTTGTGACAATTTTGTATAAATACATAGATTGAAGATATATTGAAGGTTTCTTATTGCCAATTGTAATAGAGAAAACTCTCCTTATTGAGTATTAATACAAGTGCAGACAAAGATTCCAAGTTTTGTTTAATCTGGGTTATGTACTTTTTCTGTTTTTCCATTTCTCAACACTTCTTTAAGAATTTCCTTGATA
The DNA here is from genome assembly GCA_010110895.2 of Picea sitchensis. NCBI lineage: Eukaryota > Viridiplantae > Streptophyta > Pinopsida > Pinales > Pinaceae > Picea > Picea sitchensis. The sequence goes on from SNQJ01S0169738.1 coordinate 29,600, forward strand.
AATGTTTGATTTCAATTTAGTACAACAACAATTGTAATCGTATTGCATTGGTAATTTGTTAAATAAGCAATTTTTTCTCTACATTTACTGTAAGTAAATCAAGACCTGGGATTTATGTGAATTACTATATTTTATACTTTATTCAAGGTTACACCATCTATTTTCTTCTACTGCAACAAGGTGAGACACTTCAGTAATTGATGCCTTGCTTTGTTTTACAGTTTTGTAGTTTTCTTTCATGCCATTCGACATTACAATTTTGACTCAGACACGAAATACAGTCTCTGTGCTGCCATACTATTAATTTCATTTAAGGAATTTTTCTCATATAACTAGTGGTAAAAAAAAACACTTTTAAAAAACACTCTCTAAAACTTTCCTGATGCCTGACATTATCCTTTAAGCCTTAAGTTTAATCTCAGGACCAACATATTTTTGGCGTCATTGTCGGGGATGGAGAAATGGAAATACTTTTCCCTGGGAAAACGACAAGGTAAGATTCTATCTTTGATAGTGAACAAATATTGAATACTAAATTAAGGCTATTTTTATCTTTCACTTGTGACTCCACCACAAATAAACTGGAATTTGGTCAAAATAATACCAAAAAGAACCTAGATGATAAGAATACTACATCTGTATCCGATCCTGAAAGGTTGTTGAAACCAAAGGGATACCTCAAATCGACTACCACAACAGCAGGTAAAAAATACCAACCCAAAGTTTCTCAAGTAAATACTAAGGTTCTGGTTGAAGGAATAACTCCTGAAGAGAATTTTAAATGAACACCCTCTGTGGATGCCTCAATTAGCAAGCCCAAGGTTAGGTGTGAGAACCTTGAGGTAATCATACCCAAAACAAAGATTGAGATTAACTCTTCTGATACTCCAAACAGTCTGAACAAAATAGCCTCCTCTTTAACCATTGTCATTAATACAATGTCGATCTCACCCTTTCTCGAGGTAAAGGTTTTAGTTCTATGAAACCCTGAAGAACACATTTTATACCTCGATTCATCCCCTATTGGTTCACCTATCTATACATCTTGTAAGTCTGAAGAAACCAGTCCATGTTTTCCTTTCCCGACCCTTCTAGACTTTCCATCTGCTAATGAACTTTTTCCAGATTTCCCTTCGCCATGTGCCAAAGAAGTTGAAAGGTCACCACTTCAGTCCCTAGAAGTTTTTGAAAACCCTCTTTTTTCACAAGGTCCTCCCCCCAGACTTTTAATGTTAGCTGCTGGGGGAGGTGGTGGCGCTGGATGAGAAGGTGGACAAGGACCACCTCCCCCCCCTAGTATATTTTCCAAGTTAGTGGCCAGATATACTCCCTTGGTCCTCCATGTTGTCCTACATGATTTACCTGAAAATTATACGAAGAACTTACCCAAATTTACGGGAGAAGGAGATTTAACCGCCACCGAGCATATAGCCTTTTTCGATCAATTTGTTGATATCCTTGGCATTGAGAATGAGGATGTTTACTCAAGGATTTTAGTGAAAACGTTTGCGGAACAAGTAAGAACTTGGTTTTGGGGACTCCCGGTAGGATCCCTACGGTCATATGATGAACTAGAAAATGCATTTTTAAGACAATGGGGACAAAAAAAGGACCATCTATATTATTTGACTAAATTTGGGGCTCTAAGAAAAATGAATTATGAGTTGGTTCTCAAATTTACTCAGACGTTTAACAAACTATATCATAAGATCCTAGCCAAATTTAAACCATCTCAACCTGTGGCAAAGGTAACTTTCACGAGAGATTTTGAACCCGACTTTTCCATGATTTTAATAGAAAGAGGATCTGCCACTCTGGCAGGAATGCAAGATGACTCCATAGAAATCGAATCAAACATGATGGCGTCTAGTAAACTAAAAGACATGGTTGAGACAGGAACCAAAGAACCTAAATGCTTCAGGGAATAAGCGGGACCCTCCGGATCTAGGAGTTCTGTGGAGGAAAAGATGGATGACATGGATAAGATAATCAAAGATTTGTCTAACAAAATCTTTAGAATGGAACTAGACCAATCCAAAACTGATACCTTCTCTAGAAAATATTTCAGGAGAAATCCTAACCCCCAGACTCAGTAGAGACAAATGAAAACAAAGATAAAAAAATCCAGGCTCTGTTCAAAGCAATTTTTTTTATGCAAAGAGACGATATGCAAAACTACGAGGGGTTAGAAGAGGATATAAACAACCTTAGTGATGATGACTAGGAACCTCATTTAACTATACATGATTATGAAATATATCTAGACCAAGAACCCCTGTTTAGTAATGAGGAAAGTATAAATAATCTGGGAGAGTCTACATATCAAGGAATTGCCAACTCCATAATGGTCGAGCTTCAACAAAAGTATAATTTAAGGCCCAGAGAAATAAATACTACAAGTGTTCCACCAAAAACGATTTTATCAAGAAGTAAAGTGAACGAGGCAGTTGTTACTAAACCGTTATTCGAAACACAAGCTTCCTGAACCAAAACAGTTGAAACCAAAGCAACACAAACCAAGAAAACAAATAATAATGAAGCACAAGCTATAGCTAGAGAAATCGAAAAAGTTCCAGGATAAGATCACAAATCACCGAATGCTGGTGCTTAAGAAAAATCAGATTCCCAGAGGTCTAATAACCTTAGAGAGATTTTTCTACCAAGACGATATACCCTTAAAATCTACTTTACGACCTCATCCCGAAGGGGTTGAAGATTGTAACATAAAAACCAAGGAGGATCCTAAACTAGTCAAAATATCTAAGTACCTTCTAGCCCACGTGAAGAATAAATATGTTGAATTGATTAAAAAGTATAAAGATGTCTTTGCATGGCCCTATGATGATTTAAAAACTTACGATACCTATGTGATTGAACATAAGATTACTTTGAAGCATGGTATCAAAACTTCCAGGCAAAAGATGAGACAGCTAAATCCTATCCTCTTTCCAGTAATAGAAAGAGAGTTCAAGAAGCTCCTTGACGCGAAGATTATAGTCCCACTTAGGTATTCTGAATGGGTAGCAAATTTAGTACCCGTCTGTTGGGCCCCAACAACTCCCCCTATATTTTTACAAAATTTAAAGGGCCCCTATTAGAATCTTGATAATTAAAATGAGCTACAGAATCAACCTTTTCAAATAGTTCCATACCTTGGCTTGCTTTGAGACAAACTTAAGACATTCACTATAGTATGATATATTGATTACAAGATTATATGTCAAAATTTAGAAACGAGCATAAAAATCTCAATTTAAACAAAAACGTTAATTTTTTTATCAAATGTTTACTTTCGTTTAAATTATGATTATGTGTTCTTTCTTTTGCTCATTAGAAAGTTTGACTATTTTGAATAATGAGTTCAGTACTTCATCAAATAATATCTTGGTTGGTTTCTCATTTTCATGAAATCATTTGGTGATATTAATTAATTAAATTCTTTTTTTCATTTTGCATCTCATTTCAAAATAATAATAATAAAAGAATTATCTATCATTTGTTTGATTTT
>SNQJ01S0169739.1:0-13340 GCA_010110895.2 Picea sitchensis
GTAGTCCACCAGGGACAAAATCCATTATCAAGTTATTTGTGTTCGTATTGCATGATTATGTCTCTTTCCTTTTGAGATTTTCCTTCTTTATGTTGTACTTTAGTTTATGCTCATTTAATACAATTCTTTAATAAGTCACCTGATGAAAATATCATGGATCAAATATTGAAGGTGGAAGGTGCATTGCAAAGGCCAAAGGTCATCATCAATAATTCCTAATCCCCTTCATGGGTGTTAAAATAGTTTTGGGATTATCTTCCTCATTCATGCGAATTTGGTGATAACTTGAGCGGAGATCAAATCTGGTGAAGAATTGAGCCCCTTTTATCTCATCCAAAAGGTCGTCAATTACAAGAAGAGGGAACTTGTCCTTTACTGTTATTTTGTTGAGATATTTAAAGTCACGATAGACGTGCCAAGTGCCTTCTTTCTTGAGGACCATGAGGTCTAGCGACGAATAAGGGCCAGTACTAGGTTGGATGACACCAACAGTTAATAACTCTTGAGCTATATTTTTCATTTCATCTTTTGGGGTAAATGGATGGTGATATGAGCATAGATTGGGTGGGAGTCTACTTGGTATGAGTGGAACAGATTGATCATGCTCACCTCTGGAGGGCGGTAGATGTTGGATATTTCTAAAGATGAATTGGTGTTTGGCCAAGATTAACTGCATGTAAGGATGGGTGAGTTGAGAAGGTGTCTCAAAGGATTGAATGGCATGGAATTAAGTTACAATGCCTAAGTTCCATTTTTTAAGAATACTTTCCATACATTGGGGGAATATGATCTCTAGAGAAATGTGTAGTGATGCCCCTCTTTCTAGAAACTCATGTATAACTCACGAAAATCCATGGTGATGGGACCTAATGTTGGTAACCATTCAAAACCCAAGACATTGTAACAACCATCCATTTCAATAGAAAACATGTGGGTTTCAAAGGAATAATGACCCATTTGAAGCCACACATTTTCACAATGACCACCATTTCATGCAACCTCTATTGGAAATCATTGTTGTTGATTGCAGCTACGTTAGACATTATCAAGATTACAAACCTGAGAGAAATCCCCTAAGAGGGGTGTGTGGTTCCTATTTGAGACAGAAATGGAACGTAGAGTTGGCCTCCTCCTTACAGAGAGTTGAGAAGAACTCCAGATGATTCTCCTGTGTAACGTAGTGAGAAAGGAGATCTACAGAGTTGGACATTCTTGTGGCTAAGCACAAGGTGAACGTGTGAAATCCCAAAGTGTTGTGTGCATTTTCATGAGAACATAAATGAATATGATGTATTAGCCTCCTCTGAGCATAATATTTGATGAGAAACTTCAAATGAATTTCTTGTGTAATGTACTGGGAAAGAAGATCTGTTGAGTGGATGTGTGTGTGGATGAGCACAAGTGAACATGATCCTAGTGGCTAAGAACTAGTGAAGAAGTGATTCATATGTTTAATGCAGTGAGCCATAGATATGGAAATCCCTATGGATGTGCCCCTAGTGTATGAGAAATAGTGGTTGTATAATATGCCTTGCTACATTTCTCAAGAGTCAGACTTGTCTGTAACCCTAATTGTAATATAAAGGTTATAGGTCGGCCCCACCTTAATGTGATTAATAATTAATGTAAAAGATAATTAATCTGGCTAATATTAATTATATTGTGAGCTAGTGAGGTTACCCCTGTTGTGAAAATAGACACTTATGTTGAAAGGTTCAGTCTATTATAAGTAAAGGTAAATTCCCCATTGAGGAATCATATCTTTCACATGTGTGTTTGGAAATTTCAGCAAGTACACCTCCTTGAGAAAAGTGCACACCTCTCTTGGGTGCTAGTCTTCTAGGGTTTGATCACCCTTTTGTGTGCTAGGTTTTATTGGTGGTGAAGGTCTCTCTCTTAAAGACTATAACAAAGGATTTGGTTGGGTTTTCTTCCCTTGTTGAGAAGGGTTTCCTAGGATACTTCTTGTGTTCTTGTGCATGGTGTTTCTTCTTGTGATGTTGGTTGTTGCAACATTATTGGTTATGGTTAATTTAAATGATAAAATGGAATGAACTTCATGCTTAAACTTTCTCATTGAAAAATCAACATGGGATTAGAGAATAGGTCTTGAAAGAACCCATTGCACAAGCATCTATCAAGTCTCCTCTCACTTTTGCAGAACTGTATGACCCTCCTAGGGTTTCTAGAAAATTCGTATGGATATCCTTTATGTGGTGTTCTAGCCCTTAATGCTTGGATGTTGGGGATATTTTTGGCACAGAAGAGTATGAACTCCTTCAGTGCAACTCCAGAATATTTTAAAGTGAAATTCTGAAAATTTTTAATTTTTGCCCCTACGGTTTCTAGGGTGCTGAAATGTTTTGCAGAATCTTGAACTTAGATTTCTAGAACTTCTTGAAGAAACATTTTTATTAATTCAGAAAAAATTTCTATGACACTATCAAGTTTATTGTTGGAATTCATAAGTCCAACAAAATCCAAGGTTACTGATTCAACCTAATCATTAGGTTTTCAAAATCCAATCGGCGGCGAGAGTTTGAAGAAACAAAACAAATGAAGAACAAAGCCTTAGTAGAATATAGGCTTGATGGAGCAAGCAAATTCAGCTCCAGGAAATCAGGGCTTCAGGTCACCCTTGAAGAATATGACCTTTTGGATGGGGTAACTAAAACCTTACCAAACACAACTACATATGTAGAGAAGAATATAAAAAAGGAATAAGATGTCAAAGCAAGAAAATTAATCATCTACTCAGTAAGAGATCATCTCTTACCTTGTATTGCCAACCCGAAGACAACTTATGATATGTATGAAGCATTAAAATAAATGTTTGAAAGTTACAACACCCTCAAATCTCTTACCTTGAAGATCCAACTTCAAAGTACCAAGATGATGGAAGGTGACACAGTTTCCATCTTCTTTATGAAGATATCAAAGATTAAAGAACAACTAGAAACCATTGGAGAAATCATTTCTAATAGAGAACTTGTCTTAACCACTCTCAACAACCTTCCAAAATAGTGGGAGACTTTTCTTCAGAGTATCAGTGGAAGAGAAGCTCTACCAATATTTGATCGTCTATGGACAAATTGTACTCAAGAAGAACTTAGACTTAGAAATAGAGGAGTGGAAGACTCCTCAGAAGAAAATCATGCTCTTGCACTTCATACAAAGAAGGGAGGGAAATTTAAAAGAAATTTTAGACAAACATTCAAAGATGAAAAGTCTTCATCAAATCCAAGCTATCAAAGAAGAGATGTTTTAGAAATTCAATGCTTCAGATGTGACAAATATGGACACTATGCAAGAAAATGTCCAACCAGGAAGAGGGGAAGACAATATGCTTCTACCACTGACATTGATCTATATACACCTCAAAATAATGAAGATAAGAGAGAGGATAAGTACTTACTGTAAAGGATAAAGAATGACTACAAACCAGGTAAATCAATTGATATCTAATTTTATACTTGGTTGCATTTTTTAAATAAATGAAGGATATTATCCCTAGTATGGGAACCCTCAAATACTTGGAACATTATCCCTGGTATGGGAGTCCAAACCATATTTAATTTATTATTATGCGATATGAGCAGATATGATGTCCTTAAATAAGAGATACCCATTCAAAAAACCCAAAGAATCTCAGATGGATATTGATAGTGAGATGATACCTTCTCCCCCTTCAACAGTTCAGAGGGAGACAAACATTATTCCAACTAATTTAATTGCTCTAGTTAATATAACCAAAGATATGAAAATGGGGCATAAAATACATGCCCATGATAAACCGTAGTCTTCTTTAAGACAAAGAGACATACAAGTCCCTCAAGGGACACCTTGAGAAAGAAAAAGAGTTTTCAAAATTATCCTTCAGTCATGAGCCACTTCATTGAAGAAACAAAAAGGAAAATAAGTATGGAAAGATTCCATAACAGAAGAATACCGATGTATATTAAAGAATGATGAAGAGAAGCATGTGGTAACTTCCAAGTAGAGAAAGCATGTAGCTGGTGGAAGTGTCAAGAAATACAAAAAATAGAGGACTCTCACAAATAGAGGGAGTTGTCTATGATGAGACACTTGATCCAATAAGACCAATACACTTCCATCTGTACTACCATCCATGAGTTGGAAACTATATCAGATGAATGGATTCTTGATGAGTCTGGCTCTCAGCAAGAGTATTGATGATCCAAAACCTATATTACTACAGTGTTGGTGACGAGAGCCTAATTTTTTATGACTTATTCAGAAAGCCTTGTTGTTGAAAACAAGAAATCCTTGACTTATAATTTTTGAGACGAAGGATCTGAGTATGATGCACTACTTCTTGGGACAAGAGGTATTATAGAGAACTGATGAGATTTTTCCTAAGTCAAGGAAAATATAAAGTGGGAATATTGAAGTTTTGTATGACAGAAAGCAAAACCACAATGATGGATTTGAAAAAAAAGAATGATGCTTCAAACAGGAGTGATCCATAGCTGATTGGGCCATTGATGTACATGGATAACACCAGAACTAATTCATTCCTTGTAATGAATGTACTTATACAATCCATGAACCATCCATGACATATTTACTTGATCATTAGATCAATCCTATGATGATGACCAGAGCTGTGTGTAAATATCTTTAAGAGCCCAATGTTTCATGATAGATTGAAATATGTTGAGATAAAACCTCATTATATTAGAGATATGATGCAGAGGAAAATAGTACACATACAGTACCTTCCTACACATGAGCAGATTGCAGACATATTCACCAAACTAACTTGGTGAAGAATACCTCCCTAGTTGAGAGGGAGTGTTGATGACTATAACCAAGACAAAGTTCAAAGTACTTACATGTGAGTCTTGGAATGATGAAGAAAACCTCCCTAGTTGAGAGGGAGTGTTGATGACTATAGCCAAGACAAAGTTCAAAGTACTTACATGTGAGTCTTGGAATGATGAAGAATTTCTCCCTAGCCGAGAGTGAGTGTTGATTATTGCAAATACGTGAGACATTCTGTAGCTAACAAACCTAAGAGAAATCCCCTAAGAGGGGTGTGTGGTTCCTATATGAGACATAACTCGAAGGTAGAGATGGCCTCCTCCTTAAAGAGAGTTGAGAAGAACTCCAAATGATTATCCTGTGTAATGCAGTGAGAAAGGAGATCTGTAGAATTGGACATGCCTGTGGCTGAGCACGAGGTGAACATGTGAAATCCAAAAGTGTTGGGTGCATCGTCACGAGAACAAAAATGAAGATGATGTATTATCCTCCTCTGAGCAAAAGAGTTGATGAGAAACTCTAGATGACTCTATTGTGTAATGCAATGGGAAAGAAGCTCTATTGAGTGGACGTGCCTATGGACAAGCACAAGTGAACATGATCCTAGTGGTTGAGCACTAGTGAAGAAGTGGTTCATCTATGTAATGCAGTGAGATAGAGATATGGACATCCCTATGGATGTGCCCCTAGTGGATGAGCACTAGTGAGTGTATAATATCCCTTGCTATATTGTTCAAGAGTCAGAACTTTTTATAACCCTAATTGTAATATAAAAGGTATAGGTTAACCTACCTTAATGTGATTAATAATTAATGCAAAAGATAATTAATTTGGTTAATATTGATTATATTGTGAGCTAGTGAGGTTGGCCCTATTGTGCCAATAAACACTTTTGTTGACAGGTGCAGTCTAGTATAAGTAAAGGTAAATTCTCCATTGAGGAATCATATCTTTCACAAGTGTGTTTGGAAATTTTAGCAAGTACACCTCCTTGGGAAAAGTGTGCACCTCTCCTAGGCACTAGTCTTCTAGGGTTTGAGCACCCTTTAGTGTGATAGGTTTTATTGGTAGTGAAGGTCTCTCTCTTGAAGAATATAGAACAAAATTTGGTTGGGTTTTCTTCCCTTGTTGAGAAGGGTTTCCTAGGATACTTCTTGTGTTCTTGTGCATGGGGTTTATTCTTGTGATATTGGTTGTTGCAACATTATTGGTTATGGTTAAGTTAAATTCTAAAATGGAATGAAATTCATGCTTAACCTTTCTTGTTGAAAAATCAACAATCATGACATAGAAGTTGTTCATGTCATGGATGTAGTAGTGTGTTTCTTACACTATGTAATGTCCCCAGTCTTCCAAGTTGGTCCACACCACAATATCTAAACCAAAAAATTTCTTTGATACCTTAATGTAATTTTCTCCATCTTATTACTGAACAATACTATTCCAAAATAAACTGCATAGATTCTACTCTAACACAAGTATGTGAAGTTTAACTAGAAGTAACGCACTCAATGCAAAATTGAGTCATGCTAGACCACTTATAACAGTGAAAGAAACTCAAAAAATTGTGTGCACCAACGTACTTATCACATTGTACAAACATTCTCACAACCACCCTAGAATCATATGGCAATTCTTATTTCCTTGTGCATGAAATATAATTCCATGTATGCACACATGAATTATAACCTCTTGATGTACACAAACTACTTCCTATGCACCCAACCATTCAATTCTTGCCTCAGAGACTCATAATCACTGTCAAAATAAAACTTAACAGGGAAGCCAACAATAACAGTGATACCTATGCTTTTCTACAATACTGAATGACAACACTACCTTACATGTTCCAACATTATTTAACAAAATAACATCAATTAATTATATGTGATACATACATGAATTAACCCATGTCAAACATAGATAAATAAGCACATAGTAAACAAGACAAGTACTTAAAGAACACTTGTCTTTTATGAAAATCACCAACTACGCGTGTGACTGAGACGTTCCTCCCAGCCATAGACTATGTTTCTCATAATATTTTAGCAGCAAGTCACCCCCGAGCTGGGGATTAACTCCATTAGGAAAAAAAGGTTTCCTAGTGGCAATATAAGGTCTGATACTCCACAAAATTTCTCACTCTAAGGTGCTCGTTATTGCAACTAAACTACAGTTTCTCATTACCCACTCACCTATCACACCCAAGTAAGTGTTTTCCTTCTCTTCTCTACAGTCATTCAAATTTCCCACTTCCCTTTTAGGGTTACCAACAACAGGTCGGATAGGAAGTCTCTGAGCCCTACATCCAATGCACACCAGGGAACAATTCTCAGAAAAAATCTCACTTGGAGAGTAAGCTCATGGGCCTAACAACCTACCTCTTCAACAACAAATCTCTTACCCATAGAAACTACTCACGGCCCTAAAAACCCACCTCTTCGAAAAAAATACTATGTATACAAAACATAAAACCATTACACTCCTCTCTATGCAAATAAGGTAATCATCAGATTTTCCATATTGTCCGACCCCCTTATACTCATGAGAGTCTGAAACATGAATAATCCCCACAATGAATTATTTTCCCAAAATGATTCTCTCCTTCTTCCCATGATAAAATGAATAACCATCTGTTAAATACACTAAGGGAAACAATATATATTGCATTCCTTCAACTTGACACTTTTCACCTTCAGAAGTATCTTAAGCCACTTGGTGACTCGTTCCATACCCCTGATAATTTAGGATAAAAACATGTCCATAACATTATACTTTTCTAAAATATTAATAAAGTATTCCCTCAGACTTAATCCCCCTAAGCTTATCCCCTCTCATAAACTTTGAACCCCCTTTTCCCTTTTTCAGTGGAGCTTATCCCCCCATCTCTTTTCGTTTGATTTTTTCTGCGCACAACAATGTAATATTATTAATAACTTTAGTATGATTACACTTTACATGGATAGATGCACTGGAATATCTACATCCTGGCTCACCATCCTCATAATCAGAAAGGTTTTCCATCCTTAATACATATATAGTTACACACACAAACACACACACACATGTTGTATTGGTGCACACTCCTAGGTCATTCCCATTCACTTACCCAAGTGTGTGCAACACTATGAACTATGCGCACTTAACCAGGTGCACGCAATACTATGAAATGTTAGCACCCTATCTTTGATATCCTTCTCTGTGCATTGCACAAGTGCATGCAAAACCAAAACGACTCACCAACATATATGTTCATTACATTTACACTTGTTGACAATGGTTCACTAGCCTATATGTACAATTACAAAGGGTTTGGATCAAGGATATTACTTTCCCTTCCCCCTTATTTATGCACTATCCTCAGTGCATCATATACACATGTACATACAAAAGTTTAAAAAATATTAAAAAAGATGAGGATACTTTTCCTCATGCTCCTAGGTTGCATCCTCAAGACCATACCAAGTCCATTGGACCTTTACCAACTCCATGGCTATACTATGGGGCTTTATTTTCCAATCCAATATGCAAACCGATCGCACTCGAAAATCACCTTCTAGCTCCACCTCAATCAAATTCCAATCAATAACACAATTAGCATCGGGTACATACTTTTTCAGCAATGACACATGAAACACATTATGAATGCACAAGGATGCAGGAAATGAAAGCATATATGCAGCATGACCAATCCTCTTTAGTATTTCAAATGTTCCACAATAGTGCACTGGTAACTTAGAATAATTTCCCAACTTTAGGGAACTGTGTATGGATTTTACTCTCAAAAACACATGGTCACCAACTTTAAACTCTCTCTGGCTTCTACCTTTATATGCACATATTTTCTTCCTATCTTGGGAAGTCTTTAAATTCTGCCTTATATTTACCATATTCTCTTCCATTTCCTAGAGAAAATCTATCCCAACTACTACGCGGTCTGTTGGGTTGTCCCAACTCACTGACATGTTTCACTTTCTGCCATAAAATGTTTCAAATGGGCTCATATTTAAAGATGCTTGATACCCATAGTTATAATAAAACTCTACCAAGTGAATGTAGTCTTCCCATTTTGATGGTTTATCCATCACATACATCCTGAACATATATTCTATTACCTTATTTACCCTTTCTATTTGAACATATGTATCAGGGTGATATGTTGTGTTGAAGTTCATATTTTCCCCAAATCATTTGAATAGCCCTTTCCAAAAGTTTGAGGTGAACTTGGAATCTTTTTCACACACAATTGTCTTAGATACACCATGCAACTTAGAAAATTATTGCATGTATTTCTCAACAATGTCGACTACCTTGTGCACTGACTTTACTGGAATTAAATGGGTAGCTTTAGTAAGCTTGTCCACCACCACCATAATAGAATCATGATGCTTAGCAGTTCTAGGCAATTTAGTAATGAAATCCATGGTCACAACTTCCCACTTCCACTCAAGAATGGGTAAATAATGTAGTAGACTAGCTGGATGTATGTGTTCAACCTTGACCTTTTGACATTCAATACATTTTTCAATAAAATCAACAACCTCCTTTTTCATACTAGGCCAATAGTATTGTTTTTTTATTGTGATAATTGTCTTCTAGTAGCTTGGATGTCCAACATAAGGAACTTTATGCATCTCCATCAATATCAAACTTTTCAACTCTTGATCATTTGGAACATAGACTCTATGTCTATACATGAGGAATTTGTCCTCTCTTATCTCATAACCTTCAAACTTTTTTTGTGACATAGATACATTGTTGTGATTTGGCCTTCATGTCCATATAGTGTTGATCTGATTTGACAACTTCTAAAATTATATTTCACAAATATGAATGGTACATGCTAATGAATGTAGCATGCATCTTATACACCCTCCTACTGAGTGCGTCGGCCACCTTATTCTCCTTTTCTCTTATATGTTTTATTTCAAAGTCATATTCACTGAGGAACTCTAACCACCTTCTTTGTATGGAATTTAAACTTGGAATTCCAAACAAATACTTTAGACCACTATGGTTTGTTCTCAGCTCAAATATTTTCCCCATGAGATAGTCTCACCACATCTTCAAGGCATGAACTATAGCTTCCAACTCTAAGTCATGAGTAGCATAACTCATTGCATGCTCTTTCAACTTTCTTGATTCATAGCATACCACATGCCCATTCGTAGCATACCACATGTGTTTCTCTAGGCATCATATTTATAGATAAATTGATATCTCTTTTCGGAGGAAAACTTGGTATCTCTTTAAATACATCATCAAAATCTTTTAGTACTGTGCAATCTTCAACACTTGGCACTTTATCCTTAGGTTCCTCTTCCATGTGCACTGCAAATACTTGACAACCTTTATGGTAGTTTGTGTTCAATTGCAAGGCTGAAATTTCTTTGATAGTTACAACTCTTGGAATTCCTTGAACCATTATTAAGTTCTCTTCCTCATCCAAACAAGTGAATTCCTTATTGTATTATTCCAGGACAACATGTTTCTCATCCAACCAATCCATATCAATGAGGAAATCATACGAGCCCAAAGGTATAATATTTAAATCATCCTTTGTGTGCAATCCATTCATCTCCATCAGACATGCCTTAACCAACTCATTAGTTTTATTTTTTTCTCCTGTAGCTAACTACACCAACCAAGATTTCCCAATCTTGCTTCTTGGAAATAGGAACCTTTCTACCATCTTAAGATCTAGATAAATATGACTAGCTCCTAAATCAAATAAAATAACAATAAGTTGGTCATTAATCTTATCTTCCACTTCAATCATGTGCGAATGAAACTCAACCTGCTTGTTATCCAATGCCTTGTAAATCCTTGGCAGATTTATACCCATATCCTCAATTGCCACAACTTGTATCCTCAATTGTCGCAACTTGTTGTACATTATGTGAAGTCCTCGCTTTATCGCCTCTTTGAGGGAAATATTTGCGCATATGATTTCTGCCACAACCCCAACATTGCATAGGTTGTTTCCATGAATTTTGTTTGATTGTTTCTGAAATTTTGGGCTCCTGGAGAGTTATCTGTCCTTGCACAGTATTTCTGAAAAACAATGTCTTAGCCCCCTTCTTCCTCTGTTCCAATTTACTTTTCATCTTGTCTTCCCAAGCCTTTTGGAAATCCAGTCTTCCCCTTTGCTGATCATAAAGATATTTATTGTTCCTTATTGTTTCCTCCAAGGCCTTAGGATCATCATATTGTATCTTGTCACTGATAAATGCAGGAATCCCACTCAGGTAGCTCTGAATTTTAACTTGTTCATCCTTGATAAATGTGACATATTTCAGCAGCTCTAATAATCTTCTTTCATACTCATCTCTTGTCATACTTCCAAGCTTGAGCTCAAATAACTCCTTCATTTTATTGTCATAGTGGTGCTTGGTTAAGTATTTCCTTTCAAAATATCTCTTAAAATCCCTCCAAGTAACCTTATTCTCATCAATGTGTTTTACTTGCAGAAACTGATCCCACTACATTGATTCTTTTTCTTTTAACCAATAGATGGAAATTCTCCCTTCTTCCAACACAGAATAGTTATGCAGCTAGAATTACTTCCTCATACCCAACAACCAGGTCTCTGCAGATTCATCCTTATTGTTCTCATCATCAAAGGTAGGAGGCTTGATCTTATTCATTTATCCCCATAACTCGTCCACCCCAGTCCTTCTCTTATGATTTCTAACAAGAGACGGACTTGAAGTATTGTGAGATTCCCTGAAAGAATGCTTTGGTGAGTGAGGTCGATGCCTACCAAACATTATTTCTTCTCTTATTTTCTCATCATGATACCTACGACTTCTTGATCTACTTAACTATGTCTCCTTATCCATTTTATTTTCTATTATATCTAGTTATTTCATCAAATTGAGATTGAAGTAATCTTCCTACTCCTTGGATTTCATAAACCTTTCATTATAATCCTTATAGATTTGGACATCTTTTTTCAGCCCCTTTATATTTTCTACCATATTAATGCGTTGCTCCTTGGATTTGGTACCATCAACAACAAAAATGACATACAAATCCTCGAATTAATCACCAATACTATAAGTCCTCCGCGCACCTTCCATGCTTTTGAACTTCTGCATTGATTTTGTCCTGCTCTTAGCGTTGCAAATTCTGGAAAATGTGTGGGCAATTAAGATTTGTTAGATGATTTCATGCAACAACTAAATGAAAACTCTACACCATTTTGTCAGAATATTTTCTTCGGATTTCATGGATGATTTTAACATGACAAATTCTAGTGTGCACAACCACACATCATTCTATTGTGTGCATCATAACTTTGCATTGTGCACCAGTACTTTCCAAACACAATAAATTTATACTGTGTGACACTAACACAAACCCAGTGTTGAATCAAGTCTTCACAACTTCTTGTGGATTCTTGGCCTATGCATGTCCAGTGTTGAACCAATGGCTCTGATACCATATTGTAATGTCCCCAAACTTCCAAGTTGGGCCACGCCACACAATCTAAACCAAAACAAATCATTGATACCATAATGTAACTTCCTCCAACTTATTGTTGAACAACACTATTCCAAAATACATTGCATATATTCTACTTTAGTACAAGTCTACGCAGTTTAACTAGAAGTAATGCACTCAACCCAAGCTTGATTCATGCCACACCACTTATAACAATGAAAGAAACTCAAATAATTGTGCAACTGTGTGCACCAATGTACTGATCACACAGTACAAATGTAAGCACAACCACCATGGTGTCATATGCTAATTTTGATTTTCTTGTGCGTGAAATATAATTCCTTGTAAGCACGCACAAATTCCAGCATGCTGATGTACACATGCTACTTCTTGCACACCTAGACATTCAAATCTTTCCTCATAGACTCATAACCACTATCAAAAGATAACTTAACATGGAAACTAACAATAATAGTCATACCTATGCTCATCTACAATACTAAATGACAACACTACCTTACATGTGCCAACATTATTTAACAAAATAACATCAATTAATTATATGTGATACATACAATAATGAATGCATGTCAAACATAGATAAATAAACACATAGTAAACAGGACAAGTACTTAAATAACACTTATATTTTATGAAAATCACTAGCTGCGTGTGTGACACAAACGTTCCTCCCATCCATAGACTATGTTGCTCATAATATTTCAACAACAGGTCACCCCCGAGATGGGACTTAACTCCACCATGGAAAAAAGGGTTCCTAGTGATAGGATAAGGTATGATGCTCCACAAAATTGTTCAGTCTAAGGTGCCCACTACTACAACTAGCCTACAATATCTCATTTCCTACGCACCCATCTTAACCAAGGAAGTGTTCCCCTTCTCTTCTCTACAGTCCTTCAACTGCCCCACTTCCCTTCCAGAGTTACTAACAACATGCCAGAAAGGAAGTTTCTAAGCCTTGCATCCAATTCCCAACGCACCAGAAAATAATTCTCAACAAAACTCTAACCTGGAGAGAATTCTCATAGTCCTGACAACCCACCTCTTCAATAATAAATCTCTCACCTAGAGAGACTTCTCATAGGCCT
>SNQJ01S0169743.1:14593-24880 GCA_010110895.2 Picea sitchensis
ATCACAAATTCCCTTTTAATACTAAAATGAATAAAGTGGAGAACAATAAGGTGAAACCCAAGTATATTTATGGAAATGATATCATGAAAGGTTAATGGGGAAATGAAATGTGAAGAATGATGAAGGAAAAGGTGGATGAGAATAGGACATTTCTGAGCCCCAACACTCAGCAAGTGAAAAAACCCACCAATAGATGCTTTGGAGCACCTCACAAGAAAGAAGGAAAGACAAGCTGGCGAAGCCCTGAAAACAAGGGTCAAGTTGACCTAGGGTTTTAGACACCTAGGTTTTGGCCTAAGGATGTCCGAGAGTCATTGTAATGTATAAATAAAGGTTAAGAGGACCTGGGATGGGTTAGAGAAAGATTATGTATGATGAGTGATTGTTGTTATTGTTGAGAGAGAAGTATTGTGTGGTGATAGATCTTCAGTTGGGTGCAAAGATCAACCCTGCAGCAGGGTGCATAGGGAGGGGAGAGAGGAGAAGAGAAAGAAAGAGAGAGATATGCAAGCTAAGCACAAATAGAACTGTATGCTTTCATATAATATATTATAAAGCACAGTTCTGTGGACGTAGCCCTAGGGACAGGGTGAACCATGTATATCCTGTTGTTATGCGTGATTCATGTTTTGTTCCTATGATCTCTGATATATTGTTAATGAAATATTGTGTTAGATATGAGATATAGTTCACGCAGTAGGATTAAGAAAGATAAAGAATAACTAGATCTGTGTGAGCATGTTGCCATGGATCCTCTTTGCATTTCCTCCGGATGTATACACCTATGTCCTGCAACCCCCCTATAACTACTTTGAGTGAGACTACATCTACTTTGCAGGTGTTGCTGAAAGGGCCAGTAGTTAGGGCTTGTTGGTGCACTGTTAGAAATGAACCTTGGGTCTTCCCCTGTGCCAACAAGCACAAACAAGAGCTCAGACAGATCTTGAAGGAGGGAGCGTGTCATGGATGATACATCGCACATAAGGCACTGGACATATAGACTTTCTGCACATCAGCAGAGCACAAATAGGAGATCCTTACAGACAAAGAGATATGGGATAGATTGAATAAACAGAGAGACTCGAAGGGAATTGAGACGGAAGGGTCTTTGTTACATTTGCATGAAGTCTTGGAAGTTGGGTCACAGGTATTTGAAGGATGTTCAGGTACATTCTGATAATGATGAATTCAGGGGAGCACGATAGACTCAGGGCACTATATGTAGCAATGATGAGGAGCATCTTCATGGAGAGGCTAAGGGGATGACTATCACCTCCCTACCAATCATTCGTAACTTTCACACATTGAGGGTTAGGCGAGGAGTACATGGACAATGAGTTGTGATTTCGATTGATGGGGGGCCACCCACAACTTCATTGACTCAGGATCAATCAAGAGGCTGGTTTTACCTATGATTGATATTGGATATTTCAGAGTCTTGGTGATAGGTAGAAACTATTTAGAATGCACATAGATTGTTCAACACTTAGAGTTGTCCATGGGAAATCATACAGTAACAGATGATTTTTTTGTGTTGGATATGGAGGACATAGATATTATCTTGGGAGTACAGTGGCTTAGTAATTTAGGGATGATCTCTCAGGACTACCAAAAAATGAATATGGAGTTCAGGATTGCAGGAGGAAAAAGGGTAGTTCTAAGGGGCATGACCGGTAATGCTCCTAAGGATGCTTCAACACATCATAGGGAGATGGTGTAATTGGGACATGGTGGTATGAATAGAACAACCGTTAGAGAGTCGCATCCATTGATGAGTCAAGAGTCTTATGAGGGGATATCCAAGCAGAGATAGTGGGAACAAGGTACAGTTCATTCACAGAGACATTCAATCACAGATAGTGTGTGCACATTTATGATGGGGAGAATATCAGTATAATTTATCACAAGGAATGCGAGACCATCGGTCAGAGATTTGGGGCATAGGTTCGTGTTAAGAGGCAGGCTCATAGAGGATGTAACATGGAGTGAGAGCCACATTAGGCATAGCTTGGGTTAATGATTACTTGAGGACAAGCAATTTTGGGAAGGGAGGACTGTAATGTCCCTTTCCAAATCACTACACGGAGGATGATGAATTATCCTATACACTTTCCCCATAGGCCATAATCAGTGGGAAAGGGGAGACTATGGAGATCAATTGATGTCACTAGCTTATTAAAGCTAAATTATAAAGGTGATATTAGTTAGTTAAAATAAGTTTATAAAGTGACTCTATGATTAATAGAGAAAATAACCTTAGAAGTCACTTTAATTATCGTATGTGATGGGACCAACTATTTTATCTTCCATTATTCATCATCATGACCATTTCCACACAACTTGCCTTTGGTTTTGTTGCATTCCAATGATTTCTGTAAAATGGGGTTATTATTGAGCATATTTTGATTAATCACACTAAAGGTACTATTTGGAGCTTGTTTGTTGAAGAAATACCTTAGTGTAGTAGATCATTGGAACCAGGGTGAAAATATATACAAGATAGGATGATGAAAAGTGACTTTCAGTGGCAGGAGAAATCATAAAGGAAAATTAATCACTTTGTGGGGTTAAAAAGGTAAATAAATTAATAAAGTTATTTTAGAGAAAATATTAAAAGATGAATTAAAAGTCACTTAAGGAGGAAAAAGGTGAGAGGGGTGTAAAGAACAGATAGGGGATCATTTCCTCTCATTATGCATGTTATGTTTTTGAGTTGAGATTGTGGAGAGATCAAGGAGCTTTGAAGGATTAGGGTTTAGAGTAAAACCCTAGATTTAGTTTTAGTGGTGAGAGATCCACTCTAGCTAGAAGGTTTGGTTTTAGTGGGGAGATATCACTCTAGCCAAATATTCTACAAGTGTTCTTCTACAGGGATTAGAGATATCATTGCATTCTTTGTGGCACAAATGTGTTGTTGGAAGGGAAAATTACTCAATGGAGGGCACACAAATTGGCAAGGGAGGCACACTAGATAAGAGGAGGGTGTATTCCTCATACATGGTCGAGTTCTCTTAGGAGGCATGGAGTAAACTTGAATTCTAGGTTGTGTTGTTGGAGTGGAGGCCAATCTTTGTTGGTAGAGGGGCGCATTTGATTAGAGAAGGGCGCATTGGTTGTGAAAAGGGCGCATTGGTTTGGGAAAGTGTATCACTATTGTGGGAGATAATAAAGTGCCAAAGGCCTGTGTATTGGTACAAAAACTATTGCAGGGGATTTAAAGGGAGATAATCCCCTCTTATTCCAGCAAGCATCTTATCTGCCATTGTGTGGAAACTTACAACAAACTATCTCATAATTCATATTGTTCTTCAATTTTGTGTCAAACTTGGGAATGAATAATCAAGGATATATTCTATTACTGAAGTGAACTGCAATTACTGTGGATCGAGTTTTGGCATTGTGGGAGACTTTCTTTCTAGAAGAGGAAAATATGATCCTCTAATATGATCATCTTGTAACAGGTCAGAGCATTGCATTAAATCAAATATCTGTGTGAAATTTCCATTGTTGTCTTATGTGTAATTTTTGGTTGTTTCCTTGAATCTCTGTTGTAATAAGATTGTTTGAATATGGCACTTGATGATGGCATGTAAACCTCACTCACCCATGAAACCACATGAATAAAGATGAAACAATAAACCATTAACAACAACAACAAATAAAAGTTAAAAGGAAGGTTGGGAATATGTCTTCAAAGTGTATGAGAAAAGTCCCATATCATAAATAAGCTACATCAATCATTAGGGGATGGTTTCTACAATTGAGATAGGTGTGAAAACAAATTATTTGACAAAATACATGACCCAAATTAGTATTAAACCCATAAGCAACTAGGTATCAAACATAACAACAATTATAAGGGGGATTGCACATGGTGTGTCAAGTGTTTGAAGAAATTCGTCAACCAAGAAAACCATTAAAAATGGACAACAAGAAGTAGTAATTCATACCACCACTGGCAAGGGATATTACAAAAACAATGCATGGAATAAAAAACCTTCAATATGATATTACATATGGTTTAAAGTTTCCATTAGTATAGAAATACAAATAAGAGAAAGCTTGGTGCAACTGGGCTATGTTGGACTTGATCTAGAGACCTTTCACGTGAAGTAAATCCTCTATGTCAGCAAAAATTGATGATGAAATGGGTTGGATTTATTCCAGAATTGATTTCTTCTTGGTTGGTTAAATTGCTTACTCTCAATTGATAAATAAATAGATCAATTTAGAGGAAGGTTCAGTGTGGCCATGCCCATATGCAGGAACAAAGAGGAATGAAAGTAAGGATGCTGGGACATACCCTCCCTATGGATTTGGGAAATTCCAATAAATGAATGTACACGGGCTGCTTGTGCATGGAAATGAAGGATTGAAGAGGTGGTGTTAATTCAACATAAACTGGGTGTGATCCTCTCCTTACGCCCTCCACCTTAGTTGTTGCTTCCTCTACCGAAGCGCTGCGATGTAGCCCTAATAGACCTATCCTCTTTTGAGGAAATGTTTTGACTTGGAAGATATATTGAGAACCCCTTACTAGTCAATGATTAGAAGTCCTTTCTCAAGATCATCTTGTGCCGTGATATAAGCTAGGAAGGAAAACAAAGCGTTGTAGGAAGGTCGAGCTTCTCTGGAGAGACTGAAGAGACTAGGATATTATCTCTTGCATGAGGTAACGAATAACATATATATTCTCAACCAAAGCACATATGGAATATGAATTGAATTATTGTTAATTCCTTACCTGTTCACAACAGGTGAGATTGGCTGGATACGTGAAAACCCACCCGCAATCTTCCAGGAGCCTACTATGTGTAAGAATGGCAACGAGGAAAGTATGTATAGGGATGGTAGATAAAAATGTAAGCGCCAATGCATGGATTCACAATACACAACCAACCGTCACAATAATTCAATGTTATCTGCAAGTGTCATCGCTATGTGCAAGTGTGAACACTTGGAATGACTGGCATGTCTTGAATTCTTACATTTTTAGATTTACTTTTATGCTGTACAACTGATTTACTTTTGTTATGATTCTGGCATGGTAAAGATGGTATTTGCATGCATTTTCACTGGTACATATTATAGTCAAACCTTTGAGATCCCTATACAATCTCTGCAGTCCTCTAATGCCACTTATCACTCCTTTGTGGCAATGTATATTGTCAAAGCATTGAATGATTTCATAAACGACATTTGTTCTAATTGCTACTTTCACTTCCTTGCAACTCTGACAGTAAATGTAATCATATCTCGTTAAAAGTAAAAGAATTGTTTTTCTTTATTAGGATTTCACAAAACATGTCATTCTGTGGGAAAAACAGCATGTGGAATAAATGCATTAGCGTTGGAATATCCTTGGGCCAGAAGAAATGTGGTTTTGTTTCAAAACGCGCTAGCATTCGACCTAGTGGGACCCTTTAAGGTTCATATGGTAGACCTTGTCTTTCTGTTTTTTTTCTCCCAATCTATTTGAATTGCATAGATAGTGCTTGAGGTCGGTGGTGCACTTCCGTTAGAAATCAGTGTGAAAATTTCCAGAAACAATGCAGGTAGGTAGGTAGGGATTGATGGCATCAACCTGTATTTTTTTTTACGTCCTCAATAAAATTCCTTCCATTCCAATTGACCTTCTTTTCGCAGATGAAACAATCATTATGTTGGCGCCATAATATTTTCTTGGTGCTAGAATGTACAGACGTACTTTCTACGATTACGTCTTTTATGCTTTAAAACCTATTGGTTCGATATCCATGACATAAAACTTATTTGCAAGTAAAGATCATAGTTTATGCAGTTTTTGTAAATAATTTTAGGTTTTGGGTTAGTTTTGGAGCAACGCTGGTTCATCATTTTTGCATATTTGTACATGATCTTGGGTTTGGCTTCCATTCAGGGAAAATTAGGCCTGTTATTTCTGTAAGATAATGCACACGACTCTGGATTTTGGCTGATTTCTTGGGGATAAATCAGTTTATTGTTCTGCATCTTTCACAACTGACCTTGGGCACCATTCAACTTAGATTTGGGACATATTATGTTCCTCGTTTCTGCAAATTTTGCACTTGATTTCTTACAGTTTTATATTTCTATTGGTTTTGTATTTAGTTTCCCTCGGTTATAGAATGCATGTCAAAATACATATTTTGGTATTCTAAGAACTATTTTCATTGGATTGTTTTTCAAAACCCTATACGATTGTTTTTAAAACCCTATACAAATAAAAGTGAATTTAACATGAAAATTTGTTGGTTATTATATTCTTTGTTAAGATATGATAATAAATAAGTAGCCTAATGTGGGACAACAATGTATTCAATGGTTTTGAATTATAATACATGAATTCATGCAAACATGTACACTCATGTTTATCCCTCTCTCGTGTTTATAACAACACAAGTTATCTTCCCCATGAAATTAAATGATTAGTTGACTTGTCTATTTGGAATTAAGTGGTTAACGAAAAAAGTAATCTTTGTGTAGTGGTAGAAGTAAGATTTTGTTTCTTTATGGAAACTCGATAATCATTTGCAAACTCAAACATTTAAAAAAGTTGTATAGTGAACTTTAACGTTTACATGTATTTTCTCCCTACAAGACTAAAACAATTGATGAAGCAAAAGTGTCTCGAACATATTATGTTCCTCGTTTCTGCAAATTTTGCACTTGATTTCTTGCAATTTTATATTGTTGTGGGTTTTATATTTAGTTTCCCTCGGTTCTGGAATCCATGTCAAAAATACTTAATGATCATGGTGGCAACCTTTGAAACGTAAATTCCCGTCTCTTTGCATGAAAATGGATCCTATCATGAGGCTCGTCTCACCAAGAAGGATTCAGTATGATGGGTTGTGGTTAGGAATGAGATACAATCGACATCTACAGGTCACTGATTATCACCTCCAAGGTTGGAGGTTTTTCATAGCATTCAAATTCCATACATCAACATTGAGTAATATTTGGAGAGGATTTTCAAGTATGTGCACTGCAGTCCCTCTGTTTTTATAGTTGCATATGCATATATCAACCGTTTGATTCGCCTCAATTCAAGGTTTCATATTACTTAAAAGAATGTACACAGACTTCTGATCACTAGTGTGATAGTGTGATGGTTGCTTCTAATCCGATCACAATGTTGATAATGTTAAAATATTTTTTTAATAATTAATGTGCATCTCATAATTAAAGTTGTGATGGACACCTATGGCATTGCGATCATTCCTTCACATGCTGATATTAAATCATTTTTTCTTCTGATTATTCATCCTCTTGCTTGCTAATTCCACCATGGAGAAAACCGTCCTACCAAAAGTTGCCCCTCTCTACCCTAAGGTTGTGTAATGGGAAACAAAAACAAATAAAGGCATCAAAATATGATCCAGATAGAATGGCCAAGATTTTGTCTTTTTATGAAGGATAACCTATGTTTAATAACAAGCCATTTCACATGACAACAAACATTAATAACAAAATAAATTCCTGACGCCTTCTGAATATGAAAAATTTCAATTTCAATCAAATTTCAAGTAGGAATATGACTTGCACGATAAGAACCCTCAAAATCCATGGATCGAGAAGATTTCAACAATGTTTGCCAAGGAAACCCTGCGTTGGTAAACCTCAAGTAACTGACCAAGCAAAATAATGCTGATGGTTTTGTCTCTGATTCATAGTCTTAGTCCCACTTTCAATTTGTTGCATCAAGGTATTGCTATAATTTGACTCTTCTTATGTAGCCAATAGATGCTTCTACCATTTCTGTTGACTCATTGCTTCACCCTCAACACCAATTTTTGGGAACACAGAAAATGATACCTCCTGCCATTTCTGCTGCCTCACCGCTTTACCTACAACACTAATTTTTGGGAACATAGAAAAGCGTTGGAACACATGTAAAAACATTTTTTATGTTATGATGCATATTTATATGCAAACCAATTTCGACAGGGATATCGCTACTGCAGTGACACTTGTTAAAGTTTAAGATACAATAAAGTTTTATTTTGAGTCAAACATATGATGACATTAATATTGATGTGCTCTTGAATTCTATTTTGTTCTATTAAAAATTTATTATTTTCGTAATTTTACATTAATGTGGTTAAAATGAAATTGGTTAAATGTTAAATATTTTAAGTTTTGATTGTTGCAATGAGAATTTATGTTCAAAATTAAATCTTATAAAAAATAAAAATATCATTTTTTATAATTTAATATTAATTTAGTTAAATGAAATTCATTAAATGTTAAATATTTTAAGTTTTAT
This sequence comes from Picea sitchensis, assembly GCA_010110895.2. Classification (NCBI taxonomy): domain Eukaryota; kingdom Viridiplantae; phylum Streptophyta; class Pinopsida; order Pinales; family Pinaceae; genus Picea; species Picea sitchensis. Next base: position 22,863 of record SNQJ01S0169743.1, read on the forward strand.
TATCAAAATTTATGTTTAAATATATATTATTAAATTGATTATTTATGTATAAATCAAATTTTATAAATGATATGTATTATGAAATTCATTTTTTTATAATAATAATAATAATTTAATTTTAAAATTCTATCGAGCTAGATATCAAATTGGTGTATAAAACCCCCTTATTTGTAGAACATTAAAATACTAATACTTTTTTTTTAAATTAACATAACTCTAACCTATTAAATATTAAAAAGTTAAAAATGTAAATGTTGCAAGACAATATATTAGCAATCTTCATAACTAACAAAGACAATATATTAGCAATCACCATAACTAACAAATACAATATATTAGATGTACCAGATCTGCACTTATACATGCACAAGTTCCAACAGTTCATTAAATGTATGGAATTAAATTTCCTACTAAATTTTCAAAGCTAGTCCTGCCATAAGTTTTTGTTTTGATTATAGCCGACTCATTTATTACAATTTTAGTGATAACAATCTTTGCAACGAAAACATTTTGTTAAAAAATAGAAAAAATTGTAAATTGTTCAATGTCGGGGAAAATTTTGTAAATAAATAAAGTGTTGAAGATATATATATTCCTTGTAAATAAATAAAGTGTTGAAGATATATATATTCTGTCGAGTTATATTGACATAAATATATCTTTAGCACACATATATTTCGCACAACCAAATGTTCTGGGAGTGCACAATGGCATATGCGTTGTAAAATCAACAAAATATAGCATGGACACTTGTGTTGGTAATCCATATCACCCATCCTTGTGGTTTCTCATAGTTTACAAGTCGACATTTCCAATTGTTCAGTGATCTAATTTGCATGATAAATAATTGATCTATGACAGTTTCATTTTCTAAGTTTGAAGCTCGTTTGGATGTTTGTATTTATTTTAAGAGACAATGTTTATTATAAAAAAAAACTAATATAATACAAAAAAAAAAAATATTATACAAAGAATGCACGCATTGAAATTGAGGAAATAAAAGAATATGCCCTACACATCCACATATGCATATCTTTTGGATAACCAAGACTCAACCTAACTTGAAACCTTATGTAGACAATTGAAATCACTAATCGTCCCACACTACTGCACTTCACAACTACGCGCTTTTAATAGTTTACAAAATTCTTTCATGCATATGTTTAACTAAAAACAAAATTGTCAAACATATATATCTATGAGACAGATATTTGTTCTGCACAAAAACACCATCTAGAAATATATATTGTCCATACATCCACACAGGAATATTCTCGACAAATTTCTAACATATAACAATTAAATCCAGAACTAAATATTCTAATCATGCCCATAATGAAAACATTGACAATGGAGAAGCTTGGTTAACTAAGCATAGAAAAGGAAAGAAAGTCCTCTGAAAGGACATGTCACTATGTTATTGAGTTTTTACAATGTGATACAAGGTTTGTTAAGCATTGCACAGATTCCAAAATATCATTTCATGGAATGAAATTCCATTTCTACTTATGCACAGAAAAAGTTATTTCATTGAAAAATGATAAAGACTTTGAACTTAAAACTATCAAATCCAAAACCATAAATTATAATCATTTTTATAATTATAACAATACGTGACATCGGACTATGTTGGTTAAGCGAGTAAAGATAAGATAAGAGGTAATTTATATAAATAAATTTAAGTGTTTGCTAAATTGTTAGTAGTGGACCACATATCAGTTAAAATTATTAAGAAGGAGATAAAACACAATATATATAAATAAAGTTTAATGTTTGTGAAATTGTTAGTAATTAAGTACATATCAATTAAAAATATTAAGAATAATGTTTATATAAGAACAATTTGCAAATATCCATTAATAATATAATAATTTAGCATAAATATTAATATGGTTAAGACATATATATAAACATAAATGTTATGTAGTCCCCGAGGTGTAGGATAGTCGGTGACGGAGTGTGTTGTTAAGCCACTCCATGATGTTAAAGTCATCGGTTCGAAACCTGTGGGGACAAAA
>SNQJ01S0169748.1:0-30889 GCA_010110895.2 Picea sitchensis
ACAAACTAGGGGTAATATTTTGTTAAAAAATTGGGAACATGATATTACTTTAAGCAAGGAGCAGGCTCAAAAAGTGACAAATTCATTAGAAGAAGCCTTCAATGCCATAAATGGTGAGCTATTAGGGATGGAGAACGGAGGTGACACAGAGACGCTAAGGCGGATGAATATAGATCGGGTTTCCCTCGACATGAAGGAGAAGAATGAGAGGAATTTGGCGGAAATCTCTAAGATGGACAGGATAGACATGGCTCAAATCGACCAACATTTGATTCAACCTAGTGCACAACTCGGTGCCCTTGACATCATCGATGCACAAATAGGTGATAAACTTCCACAGTTAGCCCGAGACTGCTATTTTGTCGAAGCCAGTTGTCAAGCCGAGCCTTCACAGCTTGTATCCCAGTTTATGGACAAATGTATCATGTACACTGAATCCATGCGAGGACAAGCACCTGGCACTTCTTGAAAATGGAGTAGAAGAGATGGAGTGATTTCTCTCCTAACAGCTGCCAAATGGAACCGTCACAGCTTGTATCCAGTCTTACGGACAAATGTATCATATGCACCGTGTCACGTAAAGGAAGCACCTGGCACTTTTTGAAAATAGAGTATGAGAGGGCAAATTTGTATAAATAGATCACGAAAAGAAGAGAAAGGGGCTGGACCTTTTTGGGAGTGATTGTAATAGATTTTCTGCATTCAAGAAGTTAATACAAGCAAATTTGAAGATTCCTAATTCCGTCACAACTGTGTTACAAGTTTGTTTCGTTATGTTTTTTGTTTCTTTTCATTTTTCTCTACATAATTGATGTGTATCACTATAATTTAGTACGACCACTAGTATAGTGAAAGGATTTCATCATTCTGTAATTGTTTCTTGTCTTTCCTCTGCACCAGCTATCAGCGGGTGTAAGACCAATTTGCATTTACAGAATCATATATTTATTTACACTATATCAATTATGTCTGTGCTAGTTTCTTCTTCTATGTATGTGCGAGTTTTCTATTGACAGGAACCTTACGTTATCTACAGCTAAACATTTTTCTCTCACCCCACACCTTTTTATTAAAATTAATACAGTTACGGGAAAGGGCCTTCAGTTTGCGTTTTTATTTCATTCTTCATGCAAAATTTTCTCTTCACTTCGACCAAATTGAACAACGTTGAAATCTCTCGTTAAATCATTTCTTACTGGTATTGTTCCTCAATGACTGTCCCTGCAGCAACTCAACCTAACATTCAACCCGAACTACCTAATCAAACACATATCGCTTTAAATCTTTTTGACACAATACTTATAACGGCTAACACCTAGGAAGAACTTGAATGTTCATGGGCAGCCATTGAACGTGATATAACTGCTCAAGAGCAGTTGGAAGCTAGACGACGAGAACGTAGAAATCTGCCTTAGTTTCTCATACCGAAGGTGACTTTATTCTCGTATTCATCTTTTAAATACTTTCGGATGCCTTGAAACTGTACTTTAAGCCTTAGTACAGACTCAGGAACAACAATACTCAATGTTCAAACTTTAATCAATTAATGGCAAATAAAGGGATTGGAAAAAGATTGCATTGAAAACGAGGATGCATCACACCCTGTATAAAGGCACCCATAAATGACACAATATGAGCCCTTGTATGTCAAGAAACCCCATGCCCAAAAGTCACACCCCCATCCACCTCATACTCTTTTACATGACTTAGAGAGGGTCCTCTTGGGAAACACTCCCTGACTTGGGGAACGATCTACCCAATAGAGCACCATGACAATCATTACATACTTAAATTTGGCAAGTCGTATAAGGTCATTAAGCATTTCTTATTTTGAAAAGAGGGGATTTGATGCACAAGTTTTGGTGGTTGTTTTATTAAATATGGATTACTTGGCATGAAACTTGTGACTAGTGGATCCTTGGAGGGCATACTTGTTTGTCTTTGCAAGGCATTTCCAAGTGAAATCTTGTTCATGGAGGCACAATGTTGCTTGGACCTTCATAAGGGAATGAAGTCCACAGGTTGGATGACGTGCCCCCTCTCATTGGACACTTGGGAGGATGAATGTTGTCTTTGGCGGCACTTGGACACCATGACATGATCATGTTGTGACCTCTTGCACCTCAATATTCACCTTTGAGAGGCCTAAAACATCACCTTCTATGCCCTAGACATCACATAGAGGCTAGGGTTTTGATGGGGTTTCATGGTTTGATAGTGATGTTTTCAAGGACCTATAAAATAAAACACATAACTAAATGTCCTTTGGATGCCCAACGACTTCCTTCATGAGGAAAAATGTCTCACTTTGGAGGCTTGCATCACCCTTCTAGGGAATGATGTCACCCCTAAAGGGGAAATTACTTTATGTATTTTTTATTTGGAAATTAATGAGGTTGGCCTCCTTAAAATTAGAATGTGGAAAAACTTATGTGGACGATTTTTTTTAAGTGACCTCATATAAATAAAGGTCATTGTCATTTCATTTTATCATAACTCTCACTTGAGAATTACATACTCTTCGGCTGAAATTTTCTCCTTACTTGGGAAAATCGCTCTATCTCTCTCTTGATGCTTTGTGGATTATTTATATTTTCTATTGGAGGAAGAAGCTAGGTGTTATCTCTTGATTCTTGTCTCTTTGCAATTTTGATGGAATATTCTTGATAAAGAAAGGCTTTTTCATGTTGTCTCTTGAAATTGGTAAGGAATTTATGCATAAGTGTGTTGTTTCTTCTTGTTTCAAGGTTAATTTTTCTATATCCTTGGAGGAGTATAAGGGCATGAAACCTCCATCAAGATCCATCCTGTTGTCATTAAAAAAAACTATTTTGCAAAGGTTGCTACAAGGAGGGAAATGGCTTACACCCTTGTAGATTTACCTTGCTAAGGTTGGCTTTCTCTAGCGAGTAAAAAGGATTACACACCTAGAGAAGTAAAAAATCCTAGATCATACACAAGAGACTCCATAACCCATTTGATAAGGCACTAATCTACTTGCATTGGATATTTTATGTTCATGCATTGGTATACGTGAATTTTTGAGATATTGCAATTGTTTGAGTTGGATCTAATTCTACATGCTATAAGATTTATTATGCCCTAGCAATGTCTTGATTGGCCAATTGATTCTCATTGTTGTTATAAATTTATGCTACAGCCAATAGGGATGCAAAAAACTCATCTTCACCTCTTGGTTTACTCACCATTCTACCACTAAATTTTACTTGCAAGCTACTATAATTAATCTACTAGTTGTTAGTTATCTTTTAGGTGGATTGCTTGTTAATTTTGGTAGATAGAATTTTCTGTTGTAGCAATTGTTTGCTAAAACCATTAGGCTGTTTCAAAACCTTTTTATAACACTACATAAAATCCCCCTAATCACCATTAAAATCTTTCTTCAATCATTAGAAGTTTAACTAGTCATTGCTAGTTTTGTTTCCAACATCTTGTACTTAATTTTTGATGGTTAAATTTACAACTCTTATTCTCATTTATTTTTTATCTATACATTTCCATACTGCTGCAATTTTGGATAGCAAGGTTACTTGTTGAATCCACTTTGGTTTTGAAGCATCTATATTTGTATATTGTCTTGTTTTGGGCATGGATAACATTGTTTTGCAGGTACATCATCTTTGGAAGCCAACTACCCTATCACGAGACTCTCTTCCAAGATTTATTTCCACATTTGAACTTGACTTATAGGGGCACCTCTCATATCTATTCACTTTCCATCTCAATCCCACTAGGGTCACCTGCAATTCCCCCCTTGAGGTGATTTTTATCATAACTAAAGTGAAGGGAGTGTTTATCTAAAGTGACAATGGGTAAATACTCCCATAATTGTCACACTTCTGTAGTTTGGGTTATGCTTTTCCCAAGCTACAATCTATGCGATAACACTTCTAATATTTTTTTGAAACTTCATGCAAAGTTTCTTTAGGGGCTGGATATATCCTATCTTCCTAAGGAAGGTAAACCGTCTTTCTTCCTATGTAAGGGTTCACAAATTCCCATTAGCAATTTCATCCACAAGCCATATAGATTTATGCATCTGCCCAGTATTTATAACTTTAGGGATGAGAATGTTTTAGCATAAGTGAGTTTTTTTCATGTGCAAATTGATGTATATTTCTTCTTCTTTATTTGTTCCTCTGCAATGTTTTTTTCTAAACTGATCTTATGCACAAAAGATACTAAATTTAACGACATTCACAGCCAATTATTTCCTTTAACCGAAACACTAAAATTAAAAACAACTAAGGATGCCATATATATGTATATATGCAAGTCCCTACATAAAATGTGAAGTTTCTTTATGACGGATTTTAATGACATGTATCAGAACACACAACCACGGTAAATAATGCGGAAAGACATTTTTTTTTATGTAAGAACCTATAAAAGGAAAAGACAAAGATAGGGAAGATATTTATGATAATTTGTATATGCTTTATACGGATTTCTGGAAAAAAAAATTAAAAAATATATTCATTAAAAAAATGTGCTTATGGGAAAAATAGGTAAGTGAGAAGCGATGGAACATAAAAGATTTTTTATTTTTTTTCATTATTTTAAGTCTATTGCATCCTTCGAGTTCTTTATATATACTAAGATTTATTTTTTATCACCATATATATACTATGTGACTGATCTACACCATGCAACCTTACATGTTGAGTTTGTTTCCATTGATTGAAGGAAAGAAAGGCCACAAGCCACTTTGTTTTATTTCTCCACATTTTTTACACTTGATCACGTAACTCAACTTAGGAATAACCTTACTTCTTGTGCTTGCTACGATCGAAATAAAGAGAGGCCACATGAAACTTTGGTTTGATTCCTCCACATGACTTGCCTTTGGTCGTAACTTGACTCATAGCTTGGAGTTTGCAATGACCATGTATTAAATTGAATATGAACATGGTCAACAATTAACAAGAGTTACATGAATGAAAACAAAAATAACTTATAGTGTGCTCTTATCACCGTCCACTAGAAAATCAATCGCTTAGGAAAAAGGAATCAAACTATCTAAATTTATATAGTTTAGTCTATGCTTTCCCATGCATATTGTTTAGTCTATGCTTTACAAGTAGCATGCTTTTTTTAATGTGGATTTATTTTATGTAGAGGATGCATTTATGCATTGGCTAGCTCTGAAGCAGTGGCTCAAGGAAAAATAGGATTACAATTTAATGACACACAAGGCAAGGTTGACATGATAATATGCTAAATAGAAGTACATCAAAATAAACACGAAGTCAATAGAATGCTTCACTTAATCAATGCTTGCAACCATCCTCAACATTGTCTCCCAAGGTAGTAATAAAACTACATGATTGACATAATTAATAGATACAAAGCATTTTTAACATGATTTTCTACTATAATTTAAAAAAAATTAAAATAATATTACCAAGTCAATTTTCCTTTTCGAATTGCTTTTCTAGCCACGACCATGGTTATTGCATATAGAGGTCCGTCAAGGTCAAGCTTCATGGAGGTGTTCCTATGAGATACCCAATGCAACTTTATATTTGGCATAGTTTAGAGAGTTGTGTCGCAGGTTTGATGTTTGTTGGCCTCATCCCAAATTTGAAATTTGTGGGGATTAATTTGGAGCTGTAAAGTGAAAAGGTCTCCTTCTTCTTCTTTTTTACCATGATGGTAGGCAGAGGTGGAAGACATAAAAGGAAAGACATGGAGAATAGGTCATTTCTAGAATTCTAGCTCATTCCAAAGGACGTAGAGATATATCTACGAGGATAAACTAGCGACATAGAAAGTGTTAGCAACAATTCTTGTCTTGGGCGTAAGAGTATCCAGGTCTGCAGGTTGCACGACAAGCGCCCAAGTGTAGCATAGAAAAATCTTGTTTCTGGTTACCAATCAAGTGAGCGGGCAGAGTTACGTTGTCAACGGCCAAGATTCATCTATAGAGCAGATCGACGATCAGCGGGTAATCGTGGTTAGCAGAGTTGTGCCAGGATTAGCGCAATGGATAGCGCTTATATATCACCAAAAGGATCTCTGCCATCTATCCCGAAGGAGTACGTGGCACACAATTGAGCTCTATCGCCACTTCACCCTTCATGACTTTGAAGCACAAGGAGCAACCTCCTCCCATCCCCGAGACACGAAGTGCCGAAGGCGTCCGGGTCTTGAACCCACAATATTGTCAGAGCAATCTCAGTCGTCCATCGAAGGGGACACGTGGTGCATGATTAGGCTCTATCACCTTTTCGCATATCGCGACTTTGGAGCACCAAGAGAAACCTCCTCCCATCCCCGAGACGCGAAGTGTCGAAGGCGTCCATATATTGGGCCCACAATATTGCCAGAGAAATCTCAGCCGTCCATCAAAGGGGACACATGGTGCGTGATTAGTCTCTATTGCCTTTTCGCGTATCATGACTTTGGAGGACGAGCATCAGCCTCTTCCCATCCCCAAGACGCGAAGTGTCGAAGGCGTCCAGGTTTTGGGCCCACAATATTGTTGGAGCAATCTCAGCCATCCATCGAAGGGGACACGTGGTGCACGATTAGGCTCTATCACCTTTTCGCGTATCGCGACTTTGGAGGACGAGGATCAACCTCCTCCCAACCGCGAGACGCGAAGTGCCAAAGGCGTCCGGGAGTTGGGCCCACGGTCTTGGCACCCGGTCATAGAGGAACAGGCCTGGGGAAAGGGTGATAGAACGCACCATATGATGAGATAGGTACCAAAACGCCGACATCATCGCAGTCGTCCATCCAAAGGGACGCGTGGCGCCCGATTAGGCCATGTCGGAATTTTGCCTATCACAACTTTGAGGATCGAGTATCAGCTCCTTTCTATCCACGAACCCTGAAACACCGAAAGTGCCTTTGAGGATAAGCACAGGGTCACATCCCGTGGTCACTTGGGGGCGATAGAAAGAACTGCGCAAAGGGCCGAAGCACCATGTTTAGCTGCAAAAGGGATCACCGTGTTGTCCAGAGGCTAGTTCGGCTTGACCTCGATCTTGGTCCTCGCTAAAAATAAATGAAGGTGGATGGAGGTAGTTGAAACCTCGGCTCACTCATTAAATGCAAAGAATGGAGGTTCTGGAAGGCAGTCTGCCCGAGATGGTCCTGTACGCTACTTTTCTCCAAAGAAGTCACGCCGAGTTCTCGTCTGACCAGAGGAGTCTGCAGACGCTATTTTAGCCTTTAATGTTTTAGCTACCTCCCCTGCAAAGGCCATGCAAAGTTAAGGTGACGTTTGACAAAGGAGTTCAGGCCAGATTTGACTGAGGAGATGCCACACCTTGAAAGTCCAGAGACGCATCTGTTGGGCGAAAGGGGAGGAGTATATGTAGGCATTTTTTCCATTTTTGTGGGGATCGATGGTTGAGCTAGACTCCCAATTGTAAAGTTTGATGAAGCACTGGTTGCTCTGGTTATGTATTGGCACTTGAGACTTCTTGCCTTATGAATGTCAGCCTCTTTCCATCTCTCTATGTACACTATGTTAGAACAGCTCGGAATTGGAGGATCCAATCGAGTTGCGCTGTTATAGGATGATGTATGTTGGATCACTGTAATAGTTGTATTGTTTCTAATCAGTTCTTGTATTTTCTCAATGTTGAATGACTTGGAATTGGAAGATCCAGCCAAGTCACCCTTTAGTTCCTCGAAACTCTAAACCAAGAGGATCTTGTATTCTAAGTTTTTCCTCTTCAAGCTGCTGAAAGGCCTGATGCCCAAAGCAGTCTTGCTCACTCATCTCACTAAGTCTTCCATCTGATCATTTTATAATCAACTCACTGACGGAAGTTGGATCAATACCTCCTTTGTTTTTCTACATACCAAGCCTGGTTTTCTGAGTTCGAGCGATATTTTCTCGAGTCTCTATGCATATGATCACCCCTTTAAAACAAATCATGACATAAAATTGATGGGCATCGGGCTCTGCTCCTGCTGCAATCCAGGAGTGACTTCCAACGCCAACATTTCTGGTGCCATTGCCAGGGACGAATTTGAAAATTTTCCCCAAGATTGAACGACACTAACCCTCTAATTCTGAAGGTGCATCAGGCATCAGATCCTTTGAATATTTCTACTGTGCACCTGGTGACTCCATTGTGACGACTCCATTGGAGCGAACCTGTTGTTTTAGTTGTGGCTTTCAGAGGCTGACACACGTGGTCTCATCCACAACTGCCTCTAGCTACACATGTAGCTGATTCAGAGGTGATTTTCAGAAAAGGAAAGGCCTCTGAAGGAGAAACTTCCACCACCAAACCAGGTAATCTGCCATCTCCTTCTGTAGAAACTCCATTTTCTTCTCCTCAACTTCCTAGTAGACCTTTTTCTAAAGTTTCCTTGTTTCCTAAATTTCGGGAGTGTTCCTACTGAGTTTTCCCCTCCCGGTCTAGGATTGGAGGGAGAAATCCTTGTCACTCCCCTTTCCCTTGAAGCTCTACCTTGGCGTGGACCTAGGACCACAACAGAATTCCCCACTCCTAGCTTTGCCACTCCTCCTCTTGTTACTATTGCCACTTCTACACAGAGATAAGCATCTGTTGACTCAAGCCCATTAGCCTTCTCCCTAAATCCCCCATTGTTTCCTGGAAGCTCATTCCCAGTATCCCCTTTTTGAACCCCTTCCCCACCGAGTTCTCCTCCACCTAATATCCCCATGGCAGGAGCAAATCCCCCTATGACCAGAATGGAGGCTATTATATCCACTAGGTATGCTCCCCTTGTGTTACCTCATCCTCTCAATGCCCTCCCAGCAGATGGTTACCTCAAGCAGCTGCCCAAGTTTATAGGTGAGGGGGACATAACTACAGAAGAACACCTTGAAGCCTTCTACAGTTTTACAGATGATCATGTTATCATGCATGCAGATGTATGGATGAGGATTTTCGTCCATAGCCTTGAAGGTGAGGCTAGAAAATGGTTTAGGGCCTTGCTTCCTGGATCTATTAATGGGATTGAGGCTCTGGATAATGCCTTTTTGAGACAGTGGGGAGACAAAAAGGACTTCATGTATTACATGACAGAGTTTGGATCTTTGAAGAGAAAGGAAGGAGAGTCTGTTTCTGACTTCTCCAAAATATTTAACAAAATGTACAATAAAATCCCCGCTGAGATTAAGCCCTCAAAAGCCTCTACGAAGATCACTTATGCTAGCACTTTTGATCCCGATTTCTTCCTTCTGTTGAGGGAAAGGAGAGCCACCACTCTGGTGCACATACAGGACGTGGCTGTAGAAGTAGAGTCTAATATATTGGTTGTTGACCGACTCAGGGGTAAGGCTAACAGAGACATACCCAGGAGGAGAGCTAAAGCCTCCTCATCCTATTCTTCTCCCCTTCCTCCTCAAATGGATGAGGTAACTAAAGTGCTGAAATCTCTCTCAGCTAGGATGGAGAAGTGGGAGTTAGAGGGGAAGCCCACGTACAGAAACCCCCAGAATACTGATAGTCGAGGTTTTAGGAGGCCTGGTAACAATATGCCACAGACTTTGCCAAAGGAACAAAGAAGCAGAGATAGGGATGATCAGAGGATTCAGACCCCTCTCCAGAATAGCCTAGTTTCTCATGAAGAAGGGTAGGAGGTGGATGAACTCGACCCTGAGATCCACTGCATCGAGGAAACTTCCCCGCTTCCTCAATTGACTCAATCTGCATATGAAGAATCCCTTATCAACAGTCAAATCAATGAGTTGAGTAAAGGGGAAAAGGCCAGAAACACTCCTAACAGATACAATCTCAGGTCAAAAAATAAAGAAGGGAATTTTGATAGCCAGGATCAGCCCCTCATAGCGAAAAAGCCTATTAAAGTTGCAACAACCACTACTAAAGAAAAGAAAACTCAGAACACTTCACCAGCAGCCAAGGAACCTGTCTCCGAGGTAAGGGAAGCTCCTAAGTCCCTCTCCTCCTTTAGTTTTGAGCATGAGATTCAGAAGATTAGAATTCCTGTACCCCTATCTGAACTAGTGAAAAATGAAGATTTCAAAAGGTCCCTCTCCAAGCTGCTACAATCTGACCCCCCCGAGCCTTCCACGGACTCAATAAACCTACAAGATGAAAAGCTAGCAGTCACCCTAGGTCCCATGGTAGAAGATAGAGATGATTCATCCCCTCCTTTCTACACATCCCTGAACATACATGATAAAGTGCTGCATAATTGCCTCATGGATTCAGGGGCTTCCCATAACCTTATGCCCAAAATAGTCATGGAAGAATTGGGACTGGAAGTGACAAAGGCTTATCATGATTTGTACTCTTTTGATTCAAGGAGGGCGCAATGTCTTGGAGTCATCAAAGACTTGGTGGTATCTCTGTTTCAGCTGCCAATGAAGAGTGTGGTCATGGACATTGTAGTGGTCGACGTTCCTCCCAAGTTTGGCATGTTGTTGTCAAGATCTTAGATTCAAAAGCTTGGAGGAACATTACAGATGGATCTCACATATGCTTCTATTCCAGTCTTTGGAGGGGAACATAGGAGGTTGTACAGAGAATCCCAGCTAGCCTATATTGTCAGTGATGAAGCAAACCCCACCAATCATCCCATCTTTGCAATAGACACTGATTTGGGGTCTAGTTTATTGCAGATCACCGATGCTCCTGAAGCCCCTTTCAAAATCAGAAAGCAACCCTTATTTGATCATGGGACACCTCCTCCAAACACTCCCATTTGGAAAATGTTTTTCGACGGAGATTCTTCTAGCGAAGACACTGGCGCTGGAGTAGTTTTCATGTCACCTTCTCAAGAGACCATATCCCTATCATACAAGCTAGAATTTGAAACCACCAACAATGTGGCAGAGTATTAAGCTCTTGTTCTGGGTATGAGGGCCGCAAAAGAAATGGGAATAAGGGAGATTGCAGTGTTCGGAGATGTGGAATTGATAATCCAACAAGTAAGGAATGTCTATCAGGCCAAACATCCTTGGCTCAAAAGTTACAGGAACGAGGTATGGGACTTGATTGATAATTTCTTCTCAGCTTTCAACATTTCTTTTGTCCCAAGGGAAGATAATGTTGTGGCCGATTCTTTAGTTGTTTCAGCTAGCCTGTTCAAGATCCCTCTGTTGTCTATGGTCAAATATGATGTTGAGATAAAATATAGGCCCTCTATACCAAACAATGTCAAGCATTGGAATGTATTCGATGATAATCTTGAAATCGAAAAATTTCTCCAATCTGTTGATGAATTTTCTGCGTTGCACATTGATCAGGATCCTAACCTTGAAGGTGACCATTACCCTGAGGTGTTTTTAAATGAAATTGCTAATCACCAGATTATTCAACTACCTAGCAATCACATTCTAAGGGGACTAGTCCCTTTAGAAAGATTGTTTGATGGGAATGATGTGGCAGTAAAGGGTAGGGTTTCAGATGAAGATGCTGACACAGCTGAGTGCAACATTGGCACACAGGAGGAGCCTAAGTTTGTCAAGTTGTCGAGCAGTTTAACCAGAGAACAGAGGGCCGAATATATCAAGTTATTAAGAGAATTTGCTGATGTGTTTACATGGACCTATGAAGACCTCAAGACATATGACACATCCGTCATTGAACACAAGATCCCACTGAAGGAAGAGGCTAGGCCATTTAGGCAGAAGCTAAGACAGATAAATCCCATGCTACTGCCTGTCATAGAAAAAGAAGTGAAGAAGTTGTTAGATGCCCAAATCATTGTCCCCTTGAGATATTCTGAATGGGTGGCCAATTTGGTCCCGGTAAGGAAGAAAAGTGGCGAGATCAGGCTTTGCATCAACTTCAGGAATCTGAACAGAAGCTCAAGAAAGGACAACTACCCCCTACCTAAGATGGAACACATATTGCAGAGGGTAACTGGTGCATCCAGGATATCCATGATTAATGGATTTTTTGGCTATAATCAGATATCGTTCATGCCAGAGGACAGGGAAAAGACAACCTTCACCACTCCTTGGGGCACATTCATGTATGCCAAAATGTCGTTTGGACTTATGAATGCAGGAGTGACATTTCAGCGAGTTGTGGATATAGCCTTCATTGGGGAGAAAGACCAGTTTGTGGTGATCTATTTGGACGACATCACAGTCTTCTCCAGGTCTGATAAAGAGCACTGCTATCACTTAAGGAAAGTTTTCTCGAAATGCCGTAGGTTTGGTCTTTCCCTAAATCCTAAGAAATCTTTGTTTGCTATGAAGGAGGGAAAATTGTTAGGTCATATAGTATCAACAGAAGGAGTGAGGATTGATCACAGCAGGGTAGAGACAATTCAGACTCTGTCACTTCCCCAGTCTAGAAAGGAAGTTCAGGCCTTTTTAGGGAAGATTAACTTTCTGAGGAGGTTCATCTCAAATTTCGTTGAGATGGTGAAACACATCATAGCCATGATCAGGAAAGGAAAAGAAGTAAAATGGACCACTGAACCCAGGGAATCTTTTATCCAAATAAAAAGGGCATTGACTGAGGCACCTATGTTGATCAGTCCTGACTATTTCAAAGACTTCCTACTTTTTTCTTTCATTTCTTTTGATACAGTAGCAGCGGTCTTATTGCAGAAAAATGAGGAAGGGCAAGAGCAACCCATTGCCTTCTTCATTAAAGCATTAAGAGATGCAGAAATCAGGTATGAGATCATGGAGAAGCAGGCCTATGCCTTGGTGAAAGCTCTCAAAGCTATTAGAGTCTATGTATTGCACTCAAAAGTGACTGCATACTTTCCTTCAGCCTCTGTGAAGGACATCCTTATACAACCTGACATAGATGGGAGAAGAGGTAAATGGATTGCCAAAATCCTGGAGTTTGATTTGGAGATTAATCCCACCAAGTTGATAAAGGGGCAGGGTTTAGCTAAGCTAGTGGCTGAATCCAATTGCAAATCCTTGGGGATTAGCTTCATCATTTCTTTCTCAGGAACTCAGCAAGTTGATTCGCCCAGCCAAAGTTCTCGGGATGACTTGCCACTAACAGAATGTGCCTGGTATCGAGACATCTTGTACTTTCTGCAAGAGTTGACGCCCCCTGATGGAATGGGTAAAAGTAAGGCAAGGTATTTAAAACTCAAGGCGGTCAAATATTGCCTCATTGGCCAAGTCTTGCACTGGAGAGACCCTCTAGGGGTGTTGCTAAAGTGTTTGAACCCATAGGAATCCCAGAGGGTTATATTTGAATTCCATAACGGCCTTTGTGGAGGACATTATTTTTGGAAGACCACAACTCACAAAATTCTCAGAGCTGGGTACTATTGGCCCATTTTATTTGCTGATATCTACAGAGAAATCAGAGCCTGCATCAAATGCCAAAATTTCTCAGGAAAGCAGCAGCTTAGACCACTGCCACTGAAGCCTGTAGTGGGTTCAACACCTTTTCAACAGTGGGGGCTGGACTTCATCAGGGAAATCCATCCTCCCTCAAGCGGCCAACACAGATGGATCCTGACTGCAACAAACTATTTCACCAAGTGGATAGAAGTTGCCCCCACCAGAAGTGCATCACAAAAAGTAATTATCAGCTTCCTAGAGGATATCATAGCCAGATTTGGCTATCCTAGCAGGATTGTCACTGACAATGTTGCTTCGTTCAAATATGAGCCTCTGATTAAGTTCTGTGAGCGGTTCCAGATCTCGCTAATTCACTCCACCCACTATTATCCTCAAGGAAATGGACTGGCAGAATCTTCCAATAAAAGCCTAATCAAGCTCATTAAAATATTATTGGAAGACAATAAGAGGGCTTGGGATTCAAAGCTCAAATTTTCCCTATGGGCCAATCGAGTGACAACGAAGAAGTCCCCGGGCACCTCGCCTTTTCAGCTAGTTTACGGAATAGAGGTGGTTTTTCCCACTCAGCTCACCTTACCTGTAGCGAAGTTCTTTCAATAATATGAAGGAGAGCCGGATCATATGGTCAGAAGGATTCATCAGATGGTGGAAGTACAACAGATCAGTGAACAGGTGATGGACACAGCTCATAGTCATCAGCAGAAGGTCAAACAGGATTTTGACAGGAAGGTCAGGAAGAAGGCGTTCGAGATCGAGGATTTGGTGCTTAAGTGGGATGCACCCAGACATGATAAGGGAAAACACAACAAGTTTGATGCCCTCTGGATCAGGCCCTTCAAAATCTCTGATATTTTCTTAAATAACACGCACAGGTTGCAGGATTTGGAGGGTGAAGAGGTTTTTAACAGCCCAGTAAATGGGCATTTTCTTAAGAAATGTTTTGTTTGAGCCTTAGACAACTCTTTTGTTTGTAAATATTGTCCTATTGGTTCTTTGTTTATTTTTTATTTTATTTTTCAGCTTCGTAAATGACTCCATAGCCTAATAGCAAGGCACTAAAGCTGCAAAATGAGTTCTTAGAGCATTGCAGGGACGATTCTATCCCCCATGGAGCCTAATGTTAGCAACAATTCTTGTCTTGGGCGTAAGATTATCCAAGTCTGTAGGCTGCACGACAAGCGCCCAAGCGTAGCACAGAAAAATCTCATTTCTGGTTACCAATCAAGTGAGTGGGCGGAGTTACGTTGTCAATGGCCAAGATTCATCTATAGAGAAGATCGACGATCGGTGGGTAATCGTGGTTCGCAAAGTTGCACTAGGATTAGCGCAATGGATATCACTTATATATCACCAAAAGGATCTCAGCCGTCTATCCCGGAGGAGTACGTGGCACAAAATCGAGCTCTATCACCACTTCGCCCTTCGTGACTTCGAAGCACAAGGAGCAACCTCCTCCCATCCCTGAGACGCGAAGTGTCGAAGGCATTTGGGTCTTGGGCCCACAATATTGTCGGAGCAATCTCAGTCGTCCATCGAAGGGGACACGTGGTGTGCGATTAGGCTCTATTTCCTTTTCACGTATCGTGACTTTGGAGCACCAGGAGCAACCTCCTCCCATCCCCGAGACGTGAAGTTTCGAAGGCGTCCGGGTCTTGTGCCCACAATATTGCCAGAGCAATCTCAGTCGTCCATCGAAGGGGACAAGTGGTGCACGATTAGGCTCTATCGCCTTTTCGCATCTCGCGACTTTGGAGGATGAGGATTAGCCTCCTCCCATCCCCGAGACGCGAAGTGCCGAAGGCGTCTGGGTTTTGGGCCCATAATATTGCCGAAGCAATCTCAGTCATCCATCGAAGGGGACACGTGGTGTGCGATTAGGCTCTATCGCCTTTTCACGTATCGCAACTTTGGAGGACGAGGATCAGCCTCCTCCCAGCTACGAGACGCGAAGTGCCGAAGGCGTTCGGGAGTTGGGCCCATGGTCTTGGAGCCCGGTCACAGAGGAACAGGCCTGGGGAAAGGGCGCTAGCGTGCACCATATGATGAGATAGGTGCCAAAACGTCGACATCATCACAACCATCCATCCAAAGCGATGTGTGGCGCCCGATTAGGCCATGTCGAAATTTCTCCTATCGCAACTTTGAGGAGCGAGAATCAGCTCCTTCCTATCCACGAATCCCGAAACGCCGAAAGCACCTTTGAGGATAAGCACAGGGTCACAGCCCGTGGTCACTTGGGGGCGTTAGAAAGAACTGCGCAAAGGGCCGAAGCGCCGGGTTTAGCTGCAGAAGGCATCACCATGTTCTCCAGAGGCCAGTTCGGCTCAACCTCGATCTTGGTCCTCACTAAAAATAAATGAAGGTGGATGGAGGTAGTTGAAACCTCGGCTCACTCATTAAATGCAAAGCATGGAGGTTTCGACAGGCAGTCTGCCTGAAATGGTCCTGTACGTTGGTTTTCTCCAAAGAAGTCACGTCGAGTTCTCATCTGACCAGAGGAGTCTGCACACGCTATTTTAGCCTTTAATGTTTCAGCTACCTCCCCTGCAAAGGCCATGCAAAGTTAAGGTGACGTCTGACAAAGGACTTCAGGCCAAATTTGACTAAGGAGACGCCACACCTTGAAAGTCCAGAGACGCCTCCGTTGGGTGAAAGGGGAGGAGTATATGTAGGCATTTTTTCCATTTTTGTGGGGATCGATGGTTGAGCTAGACTCTCGATTGTAAAGTTTGATGAAGCACTGGTTTCTCTGGTTATGTATTGGCACTTGAGACTTCTTGCCTTATGAATGTCAGCCTCTTTCCATCTCTCTGTGTACACTGTCTTAAAACAACTCAGAATTGGAGGATCCAATCGAGTTGGGCTGTTATAGGATGATGTATGTTGGATAACTGTAATAGTTGTATTGTTTCTAATCAGTTCTTGTATTTTCTCAACACTGAATGACTTGGAATTGGAAGATCCAGCCAAGTCACCCTTCAGTTCCTCGAAACTCTAAACCAAGAGGATCTTGTATTCTGAGTTTTTCCTCTTCAAGCTGCTGAAAGGCCCGATGCCCAAAGCAGTCTTGCTCACTCATCTCACTAAGTCTTCCATCTGCTCATTTTATAATCAACTCACTGACGGAAGTTGGATGAAGACCTCCTTTGTTTTTCTACATACCAAGCCCGGTTTTCTGAGTTTGAGCGATATTTTATCAAGTCTCTATCCATCCGATCACCCCTTTAAAACAAATTGTGACATAAAATTGATGGGCATTGGGCTCTGCTCCTGCTGCAATCCAGGAGTGACTTCCAATGCCAACAAAAAGTAAAAGAGGAGACAATGGCAAGAGGAGAAGGAGAAATTTGATGTGTTTGGCATGAGGATTGCTAAATAGACCACTAAAGAAGGAACCCACCTTTATTTACAAAATAAAAGGCCTATATCTCTGGTTTTTGCAGAATCATACCTTTGTAGGACCATGACATCTACTATAATAGCCGCTAATACCGATACCCATTGTTGTCATTACATTAAGACTCATTAAATATTTTCAACTCAAGGTTATGAGTGCTTTATTGAGTTTATAAATCTCCATGTCATAGACATGAGATCCTATCTTTTAGAGAATGAATAATTACAAGGTGTGTATCTTTTAATTTTTTGTTTGTTTATGCACATGTTTTCTTTTCCCATGAGAACTAACCACTCACCTATTTTTCCACAAGCTATGAAGCTAACTATCCATCTTCCCACAAACTTTGAAGCTAACTAGACATCTGCAAGGAAGGGAAACATTAACTACGTAGGTAGTTTTCCCTTATTGGTTCCTTCACCTATCGGCCATTAAGTTTCCTTAAATCAAATGCCAATATTTCTTGAGGATTCACATTAGGGTGGTAAAGTGAATAGAGTGGTTGTACGGTGAAACGAGTTGTTGTGAAAACACTTGGTGATTGGTGGTAGTTGGTATCTTGCATGAAGAAAAGTAGGTGTCCCTAGTTTATGCTAGGTGGAGATGAAGCAAAGACAGTGCATATGCGGTGTACTCTAAGATGGTTCGAAAAACTTAGAATATGACATCCTAACATAAAATGTTGAAAAACTAATGCTAACTCGTAGATAACATTAGTTCATCTCTAAAGACTAGATCGGAAATATTCAGTTTAGATATAACCAAAAATTAAAATGGTCTCAATATGAGGCCAAATAAGACCTCAAATTCTCTAATTGATAAACAAAATGTGTTGTTAACATTTCATATGCGAGGAAAAAGTGTTTCTGGAAACATCGATCTAAAGCTTTAAGCTATGGAGGAATAAATACATAGAGGTGTGTGCAAATTCAATGAAAAATGACAAGCGCATTACTAATAGTCGTAGGCGGCAGGGACTAATAAGGTATTTATATTGCTATAGTCTAAACATTCTACATTTTGGCTCTTTTTCGGTTATATTAGCCCCATGGATTTTTCGGAATGCTAAGTCCATTTATGCATTTAGAAATAAAATTTAAACTACAAAAACTTGCAATTTCTCCAAGAGTTATATCATCGTATTCCAGCAAAAATGCCAAAACATAGAACGATTAGACAAAATCATTTATATTATTCTCCACACATATGACTAGTCAGGAGTAGTCCCCAGGAAAATTATGTTTGTGTAACCAACTACCCCTCTCTACACAATTCCCCCTCTTATTGATCGCACAAGTAAATATCACATAATTCTACAGCCATGCACTACCTCCAGTGACTAGTCCTTCTATCAGTCCACTTTAATGACTTCCCCCTTCTTGAGACGAACTAGTCATCATAGGGAGGCACACAGATTGAAACTAGACCACTCAATTCAAAAAAAATGAATTAATGATAAGATTACCATTGTTCCTTTTTCGATTAGAATCCATGGTAAACTTCTCTTGTCCAAACATCAATAGGATGGAGGTAGTCACTTGGGAATTGAGAGAGGGATCTAACCCCTTGTTGACGCCCAAAAAGCGCAACATAGGGTACCTTCTTGCAAATGGTTGCAAACGCCTTATTATTTAATTATATTTAATAACATACTAATAGGTGGGACCCCTTGCGTAACTTGTGTGGCTATGACAAAGAGACAACACTTATTCTTTACGTGCTTATGAGTTGGCTAAGATGAGCTCTATAGTTTATTTGCGTTTAAAGTCTTTGTCGAAATAATTAATCAAATGATGTTATGGGCAATATGATTTAAAAGGGAATGTTGTTGTTTTTATATAGCACTCACAAGTATTATTATGTTACATGTGTTTTGAGGAAGGACCTAAACTCCATGTTTAAGTTATATGTGTGATGTGGTGATTTCATGCTACAAGGATTACACGCATTGTTTGAAGTGGAAGTAAGGTTGAAACATGGTATCCCTAGAAAGTATTTGATATATGTCACATTGGAGTTTTTAGACAGGGGTTGGCACATTTGTTAAGTTGGAGACTTAGGGAAATGGTGGTGTATTCGAGTTACATTAAATCTGTTTGGAGTTAGTGGTTGATGTGTTGTATGTTAGCTTGCTCGTACTGGCTATCATGGATGATTTTAGGGGCTAGATTTCGCTCATGGGCTATTTTTCTAAGGTTTTTTTCCAAAAAAAGATTTGTTATTCTAAAAATTATTCGCCCAAATTCTATAGGATAAAATTATTTGACCTTAAAAATCACCAAAAATTTATACAAACTATATAAAATCCTTAGAAATTTGAATTTTTTTACAAAAATATCGCCAAACATTTTATAGTTGGCATATAAAGAATTAGTAAGATTCGCCAAGGTTTCTACATTTTAAAATAAATTTCCATCCTTAAAATCATCCTTGTTAGCTATGGATGAATGTAGATATGATGTGTAGTAAATGCATGTCGCTCTAACCCTCCTCGAGCCTGCCACCCTAGTCATTTTGAATTTTCTCTTGTTAGTTGTTGTTGCTCCGCTTTGTTCGACTGTGGAAGAGGTATACAAGTTTGGTTGTTTCTCCTTAGAAATTTTTACACATGTATGGGTTTCTTACTGCTCCATCCATGAATATTTCACTCTTCTCTTTAATGAAGTCAAAAGTTGGCTCTTGAAGTTTGCTCATTATCTGTGCATTTCCAAAGTTATAATGTATGGAGTTTTTTACTGTGTATGGATTGGTGGTTAAGTGTTGGTCTCTATGGCGTTATATTTGAACCATGAGCATTGAAAATTTGTGTGGATGTTCTTCTTGTATATGGTATTCGTGCTTTACTTGTGGGAAAGAATACAATTGGGACTCTCGGGCCTGTCTTGCCTCTGGTTTTTTGTTTTGGGTTTCTTTCCTAAGTGTATCACTGCTCCTTACCTATGGGTTATATGGACACTCAGCCTGTCATTTAAGTGGTTAGTCTTCGTTTCCATTGTGTCTGTGTCCTTGTAATAACTCCGTGAATATAAATGTGAAGTTTTGTAGAGGTATTAAGCTTCTCGTGCTCCTTTTGGATAAGCCCTCAATTTGGTCAGCTCGTCCCCCTCACCACATTACTCTTCACTGTTATGTATTGAACCTTGTGTATTGAAAATTATTGTGGAGGTGTCCAACCCAAAATTTGATAAAGGCACTGTTCGTGCTCATTTTTGGTCATGGGTTTAGTGGATTATTTGTTGTGAAAAAATGGAAATAATCTTAAGCCCACTCATTTGTTTGGTAATACAGTCTGTCCTGTGGAGATATTCGGGTAATGATAGCATTGCAAAATCATTTTTTAAGGGATATGACCTACTGTGCATTCGATTTTGTACGAAGGGAATACCTCTATGGATGAATTATATATGTGTTGAATGAGTTTTGTGAACTAGAGTCAAAGGGATTTTAGGAGTGTTGTTATATGAAGTTCCAATTTTGAATTATGTTATATAAAGGGATCCCTTTTTTGGCCATTTCGTGGAACCCTGTAGTGATTTTAATGTACTGGTGTTGATATCGGGAACCACAGTCTATCCATTCCTCGACTATTGGTTGTGTGTTATTTTGATTATTGTGGCGTTGTGTCTGCTCGACCTTGTTACGCGCAAGCTATGTTACTATTGTTGAATGTTTATTAAACAAAATATTATGAAATGATTCCTATGAAATGCAAATTCTAGATGCAAACAAACAGCCTCGAAGTGAAATATCAGTTCTGGAATTTTGGAAATAGAGTGTTGAATTTCAATTTTGAAACATTAAAAAAGTTTAAATTTTGATGTTGGAAATGACATTGTTTGATATATTAATAGAACAATATCCATGGGAGTCCTTTCCATTATACCATTTTATGCAAAATACAATACCCTCATTATCCCAATTTCATTTTTCACTCCTTGTTCTGTTGTTACTCAGTTTTAAAGAAAAGTCTGTATGGAAAAGAAAAGGGTGATGTGGAAGTTAAGTGATAATTGGTATTTTGGGAGCTGGTTGTATACACAATTCGATTGTCTTATTGATTTCTTGAACAGTATTCATAAATATTTCCCTCTCCATGATATCACTTTACGATAAATACAAACCCTCCATACTCCCAATGACTCTATCAATTCCCTGTTCGTGTGGCAATTAAGAATTTTTTTTTTATGGATGGATTGCATGCGTCATGTAGTAAATAATAGAGCCAACTCTTGATTTATTTAAGTAGATTTTCTTGTATGGGTTATTAAGAACTTTTCATGACTGGTTAAATATTGCTACAAGATGAGTTTTTTCAGCAGGGGTAGTAATGGCCGAAATAATATAGGAAGAGGTAACTGGCAGCGAGGCCATAGAAGGCCTCAGTTTTCTATTCACTTCGATGTTGATACACAAGAGTTAAACCAGTTGTTTCAAGATAGATTTTTCAATTTGGTTGGCCATGGTATATTGCATACCCAACCTGATAGACCCCCATTTCAACCTCCTCAGAATTTTCTCGGGATTCATGTTCCTCCACATATGTCAATGCAACCCGAAGTTCCCTCTAATGATGGCTGGAAAGAAATTTTCCACCAGCCTATCTCCCACCACTGTGGTTGGCCCACTGTGTCATTACCTTTACCACCACCGGTTAATCCCAATGCTCAAATTTCTCTTGATGTTTCATCAGTACAGTCCTCGCACGCCAGCAAAAGATTAAAAATTGATATCCCACAACTTGTGCAAGACAAAGGAAAAGTAACAACCTACCCTTCTAGTCCATCCATAGAGTCTTCTAATTTTGTGTCTTCACGTCTCCACCTAAAAGATGTCTTCTCCCATGTGATCAACACCATACAGCCTCGGGGGTCTAACCAACCAGAGGCTACCCTAGAAAAGTCAAGAGGATACAACAGTGAGAAAAGGAAATATGCCTCGCAAAGTAACAAATATGGATTTTAAATGTTTTTTTTTTATGATATTCAACGATGAAGACAATGTTTAATAATTTTCAACATATTTTGGACAACAAGCTTTATTTTGGATATTTTTGTGGATAAGATGGATATATTGTTTTCTTGAGATATGTCCTTAGATTTTGTTGATATTTAAATATTCGATCTAAATGATATCCATGGGTGCTACAAGGGTGGTATATGATCCAAATGATAAATTTTGTATTTTATATTTGATGATTGGTAAGAGAATGATGGGAGTCACAAGGGGTCCCACCTATTTAGTAATTATTAACTAGACTCTTATTTATATATTATTATTAATTATTTTTCCCCAAACTAATTAGTTAAGTTAATCTGACTTAACTAAAGAAAGTAATTGAACTACCTCAACTTATTGAGAAAGAATAAAGGTTCAATGAGAAGAAGAGATAAGGGGAGACTAGAAGGAGATAGACAACTTAATTAGTGAGATAGCTTTAGTTTTCATTCATTTCTGAGTTTACTTGAAAGCCTAATCCTCTTGATGAAAATAAGGTCTTATTGAAGGCAGCAGGATTCAAAACTGAATCATACATTTCAACAACTTGTTTTAAAGGTGTTTGATTCACCCTTGATAGTCTTTGTATTCTTGTCTGTTTGTGAATTAATTTTCATGGATGATAAAGAATATCTTGCAGATTCAAATGGCAACATTTTGTGGCAAGTTGATCCAGATCATTAGTTTCGGTTTTATTTTAATGTCGGAGTCTTTTTGTATGGTACCCATCGAAGACTTCTAAATCTGACTTTGGTCCATACCCTCACAGGGGTTTGTAAAGAGAAATATAGTTTTTGTATCTCAGAATGAAATAAAATCAGATTATTGTTCTATCTCATACATATCTTTTTATGACTTGGTTCTTCCTTTCGTTTTTGTCTCCATGTTTACTTTATTGTAAAAGTTGTATACATTCTTGTATCTTTGTTTAAATTTTATTTTTACATTGCAACATATACAAATCATAAAATCAACCTTAATCCTTGTAATTAATACTTGTGGATTGAGTGAATGTTTTGAGGCTATAAATCCCAGGTGACATTCCCAACTATCTTGTCCTCGCCAAGCAAGATCTGAAAATGATTGAGTAGGGTGTTCCATACATTTTCCTCAACACCCCTCTAGTCAACACTTTGCATCTAGAAATGAAAATTTCCTACCTAATCTATTCAAGAGAGGGAACAACACAACCCAATTCAAGAACCAGAGAGAATTCAAGAAATAAATCACCATAGACATTTGGGCATAATGCAATTACTATTCACGTCTCTTGTAGGAATGGATTGACTAAAAATACATAGAAGAGGGAGCCCAGGTCCATTCCCACATAATTAAAATTGGGTTTCACTAAGACGTGTTTGTTGTTAAATTGTGACAACAAATTAAAATAAATTGTAAATACTAAAATTTACCTATGTAAATATTTAGTGGTGTTGGTTTACAACACTGGTGGAAGTTTATATAATGGATGGTAGTTCTTGTAACTATGTAAATGGATTCAAGATAGATATAAATCTATGAAGCTCGAGAAATGTATTAGGGGCTAGGGGGAAAGCCTAATTTTAATCCTATATTGAATCATAGAGACACTAATACCTTACCTCGTGGATGTTTCCTTGACACTTTTTCATGGTTTTACCATGAGAGACGTAAATCTCATGGGTTATCAGAGTGATTTTTTTGTCTCTATCGTCATATTTCTTGCATTTAATTATTGTTTCAAGTTGTAAATCCCAACAATTGGTATCAGAGCAAAGGTGGATAAAATTCAAGTTGGTGAAGGAAGGGCTGAGTCTGTTTGTGACGTAGAGCATTGGTCAAGGAGCAAGGAGGAGTGATAAACAAAACCCTATCTGCCATTTGAGTCTGAAGGTACCCGAGAAGAAATTGAGGAGAAAGACATGAAAGAGAGTCCATCTAGTTATTGGTTCATTGCATGTGCAACAAATTTATTTTTTTATTCGTTTCGTGCTCTAAGACAAGTACTAGAGATAGTCTCATGTTTGACATGCATAGAGGAAGAGAAGGAAGGAAATTCCTAGGCGTAAAACGTGTTGCTTGCTGCTAAGGAGAAAGGAAGCAGGGTTGTCCCACGTGATAGTTCAAAAGTTTGTGAAGGGAACCAAGGTCACGTCTGTCGTAATATTTGAAGGAGTCGAGTCGAAGCCAAGTAGAGGAAGGTCGTAAGGTGAAGACTGTGGAGGTACATTTGATCTGTTCAC
The DNA here is from genome assembly GCA_010110895.2 of Picea sitchensis. NCBI lineage: Eukaryota > Viridiplantae > Streptophyta > Pinopsida > Pinales > Pinaceae > Picea > Picea sitchensis. The sequence goes on from SNQJ01S0169748.1 coordinate 23,879, forward strand.
GCGCAAGAAAAGAGGTGTTGCCCCATCTGTATGTAAGGCACCGACTAAGTTTCATGTTTTTTGGTGAAAGAGATGTTGGTTTGAGGTCAATTGGAAACCAACGGTTTTGTAAACCTTCCTGAAAGAAATCACCTCAAATTTGAGGTTGAGTGGAGACCAATTGTTGTGGAAGAACAACTTGTGGAGGTATCGATTATTTTCTTTGGGTTCATAATTTAAAAAAACAAAAGCCCGCCAAGATATATATATATATATATATATACACACACATAAAGAGTCTTTCCTTCTTTATGGTCAAAGCATGTGGTTTTTTGGGTCCATGTCTTTTGGGTAGCCCATGGTTTTGTGTCCATGGATTGCATGTAATGAAGCCTATAAAAGGCTTAGTGAAATTCATTGTAAATGGGCTTGGAGGTAAGCAATGAAAGATTACTTGGCTAGCTTGATCAGATTGGGTCAAGGGAATGTTCATCTCAAGGTGGAGAATTAAGATGCCATCGTAAGGTACCTAGAGGTGAGAAACAAAGGTTCACTTGGGCTTGGCCGAATTTGGTCAAGGTTTTGAATGCAAAGTTTGAGGTGGAGCATAAGTTGTCCAGGTTAGAAAGGTGGGTCTATAGAAATGCTGATGGGATTTGTAGTGAAATGAACATCGACAGGTCAATCAAGTGTTTGAGAATATATAATGGAGGCAGGTTCATATTCGTGGAATTTCAAGTAAGTCAGGATTGAAGCAAGAGTTGTGGGAAGAAGTGGTTGTGTTATCTAGTAAATCGATCACCATCGGTTGTAAAAGATTGGAAGATTCTGGAAGAGGTATGAACATGACATCTAGTGATTACTCAAATATGAAATTATTTGGTTGTGATGCTTATGTTTTTTATCAACATTCTAAGTAGGACCTAGATCAAACAAGTAGATCTTTGTTGGTTATAGTGATGGTGTTAAGGGATGCAGATTGTGGGATCCTATTTCCCGTTGAATCATCATGGAAAGAGATGCAATGTTTGATGAATGTCCTTTTATAAAATCAAACATAGTAAAATATGAAAGGTACAAAACATGAATGATAGCAAAAGGGTATTTTGAATGTATTAATTTCCATGAAATTTTCTCACCAGTTGTTAAGCTTGATTCTATTCATGTTGTGTTAGCATTAGTTGTGTTACATGATATTTAGTTAGTGCAACTAGATGTTAAAACTATTTTACATGGAGTTTTGGATAAGGAGATGCATATGGAACAACCAGAAAGGTTAGTTCAAGATCGCAACGAAAGATTTTTTTGCAAACTTAGGGAAGTCTGTATGGGCCAAAGCATTCCAAGAAAATGGTACAAGAAGTTGATTCATTCATGGTAAGCCAAATTTTACAAGAAGTGAGTATAACTATTGTGTTTATGGTATATTGTTTATCTTGGTATCATGTGTTATGCTTGTTGTAAGCACAAGAATGTTTGAGATTAGCAGGTTGGCTCAGTTGGTTAAGACATATGAAATGAAGGATCTAGGAGTAGCGAAACAAATCTTGGGCATGGAAATATACAGAGACATGAAATATGGTAGGATTTGGTTATCACAATAGAAGTATGTGGTGAATATACTTAATAAATTCGGTATGAATAATGTGAAACTGGTAAATATCCTTTTGGCTTTCCATTGTAAGCTTTCTTTAGGTTTATGTCTTAGTAATTAAGAAGAAAAGGGCTATATGTCTCTTGTATCGTATACTAGTAGGAAGTTTGTTGTATGCGATGAAATGGTCAGTATTTCACATGCAATTGGTGTTGTCAGTAGACATATGAAAAAACCTAGTGAAGAACATGGAAATGGGTGTTGATGATTGCAATGAGAATGTTCAAGTATTTCACATGCAGTTGGTGTTGTCAGTAGACACGTGGAAAAACCAGGTGAAGAGCATGGAAACGGGTGCTTCAATATCTTAGAAGCACAGAAGCACAAGTATCACCTACAATGGTTGCAATGATTTAGTTTGTGATTATGATTCAGGAGATTTGGACAAGAGGAGACCTACTCAGGTTATTTCTTCCAAGAATGCAAGGATCTATTGGGTAAGTTTGGACAAGTACAAGATAAGATGTTATGTGGCGGTCGAAGCGTTGTGCATTTGACTAGCGGTCCAACATATCAAAATAGGAAAATGCATCATTTTGTAAGACATGTTACTGATGGAGGAAGAATGGTGCATACCAGAACAAATCGTGAAGACATGTTCACGTAACTAGTATTGTTAGAGAAGTTGTAGAGATGCGATGGTGTTTGGCTTCTCTTGGCTTGCAAAAGAGGTGATGAATGAGCTTGGGCAAGGTATCAAGTAAATTGTTGTCAAGGCGGAGATTGTTAAATTGTTACAACAAATTAAAAGAAATTGTAAATACTAAAATTTACCTATGTAAATATTTAGTGGTATTGGTTTACAAAACCAGTGGAAGTTTATATAACGGGTGGTAGTTCTTGTAGCTATGTAAACGGTTCCAAAATAGATATAAATTTATAAAGTCCGATAAATGTATTGGGGGATAGGGGGTAAGCCCAATTGTAAGACTTTATTGAATAAGAGACATCGATACCTTGCCTCGTGGATGTTTCCTTGACACATTGTCAGGGTTTTACCACAAGAGATGTAAATCTCGTATGTTATTTGAGTGATTGTTTTGTCTCTATTGTCATATTTCTTGCATTTAATTATTGTTTCAGGCTCTAAATCCCAACATTTGTTGGGAATGATATTACCAATATGTTTGCAAAATGTGCGATTTTAACATATGCATGGTACATATTTCACGCAATATCTGAACAAGATGTGATTTCTTGGAATGAAATGCTTACAAGTTATGCATAGAGTGAGTAGTGTAAGGACACTTTGTTTTTCTCAGAAAATGCAATGGGCAAGAAGAAATCCCAACAGATTAAATTTCTTGTATTTAGCTTGCAATGGGCAAGAAGAAATCCCAACAGATTAAATTTCTTGTATTTAGCTTATAAACTATGGATCATGACACTTGTGACTAAATATCAAGATTTTTTTGCCTTTGATTTGAGGTCTGGATTGTCCGATTTGCTGCATATTAGGGTTAAATATTAAGGAAAATGAAAAACCAGGATTTTTTTCCTTTGTTTTGAGCTCTGGATTGTCCGATTTGCTGCATATTGGGGTTAAATATTAAGGAAAATGAAAAACCTTTGTATACAATGATAAGGTATTTGTTTATCTTGTCTTCTGGAAGAGCCGCCGGATTCACCAAAGCTTAGACTTGATAAGGATTCTACCTATTTGATTTGTTTAGTCTTTGGTTTTTTATTATATGATTGTCTTTTCTATTAATGAAAGTATTGTTTTCCTTGCTAGAAGGAAAATTGGAGCAATGGAAGATATCAGCTGATAACAAGAACCCAAAGGAGAAGTTACATCATTTGAAAGATGTTGAACAAGGTAGAAGTAATAGAGGCAACGTTATTCTTATCACAAATAAAGCGGAAATGGAGACAGATGTTGATGTGCTATCTATTAGAAAAATGGTAAGGGTTTTTCTATAAGGTCTTGCTCTAAATCTAGAGTAAGTTGATTTGTATTATGCAATAGTTTTGGTTCAAATATGTTAAGGATAGAAGTTATTGCATGTAACAGAATCATTAACTGAGGACCATTGCCAATCTAGGCTTGGGAAAATGTCATTAGGAAAGTGAGAATGGGGAAGAAATCCATTTTGTCCAAGCTTAATGAATCTGTAAAGGGTATTGAAGATAATGTTCAGGAAGAAATAGCTTCAATTGAGGATTATTTCAGAGCCATTCTAGAAAAGACAGAGTCCAATAAATCACTGGGTCAATTCTACTGACCCAATGCTCATATTGAACCGGAACTAGTTGAAAATTCTATTGAATCTAACTCTGATGTGCAATCACAAGGCCTTCTAGGGAAGACTCTGAAAAATTTAGCAAATTTGTTGGGAGCTTAGTAGAGTCCTTGCAAACTGAGCCCATTGCAGAAGTGGATGAGTTGGACTTTGATAAGCAATCTCCCAATTTTACTGATGAAATCATATCTACTAGCTATGAAATTGGTTGTATGGTGTTTGGAAAGGCCTTTGGATTGATCCAGGGATTGAAGGACAATCTAACATTTGATTGAATTGATTAAGTAATACTTGATAATACTAGAGGTACCATGACAGAGGGAGAATGATCATGATGATGATGAACATCCACTAAGATCAAATTTAGTTTATTAAATGTTAATGAAAGTAAAGAATTACTAAATTTGCTTTAGAATTTTATTTTTGTGCTTGAAAATATAAGACAAAAATATTGAAAAGGAATACAAGGGAACCCAACAACGAACTAAAGAAACCATAAAACAAGTCCAAGCAATATAGAGAAAAAAGGAAAGAAAATTATTAATATGAAATGAAATATGTAGTAGGATTTGCAATTATTATGGCCATCACTTAAGAGAATTCCTTCTATACTCCACAGAGCCTGCACTTCTTGTTGGATCGAGCATATTGCCACTTATCTTCTCAGAAGATTACTCCCCTGTGGAAATGAATCACCAGGCCCAAATGTTTTTTGGTTTTTCATTGAGTATAATGCAGTTAGAGATAGATTACAGATAACTAGAAACAAGTAGCAATATAACAGAGTGTAGGAGCTTGGAACTAATCTGATTCTATGCTATCCTATTATTGGCTTACTCCTATCCCATGAAAGGATCTTTTCACTGCATTTTAGCACTGCTTCAATATTCCAGAGAATGGGATTCAAAATGAATTGAACATCATACAATAAGGCATGCCAAAGGCCACTGCAACAGCGAGGCCGGTCACTCCCCTCGGTGGTATGGTTTGCAATCGTTATAAGGTGAAAAGGAGAAGCGATTTGTATGGAACATCCTCAGATAGTGGTTATGCTCTGTCTAATACTCTAGAACCGATACGCACTTTGTCTTTGCTAAGATAGCAATCCAAACACATTTCAATTTGAAGGGGTAATCATAACTGGAAATCCAAGCAGTCAACTGAACATAAATAAACGCTGTATGCACGGGCCAGGGTTCCCATTAATGAGAAACACATTCACATTGCTCTATAGCCTGTGGTGTATACACAGAATTCACCCCATTCTAGCAACGAAATAATGTCAGGGGATTCAATGCCACCCAGTTGCATACAATCTCCACACTAAGTCGATTCATTGGATAATAGTGCCAAACAACAAGCTACTAAATGGAATGCCCCATTATGTTTAGGCAAATCGATTCCCTCAATCAATCCAACTCAAACCAGAACTACATATTAATGCGAAGCTACAAAATTGAAACGATCAGATGCATATTTCATCATTCAATGGAGGTTTTTATTATGCTCGAGAGAAAATTACGAAGGTGAAATATCCAGAGAGTTTGTGTATTGTTACTCTCTTTCAATACCAAAGTTGCAGATGGCCATGGTTCAGATACACCTTTGTTTAGTGTGGACAGGCTCCTTGACTCTTTAGTCCACTGAACTTCAAGTAGGCTGCACTTTTCCAGCTTCCATTTCTTCTTTTGTACTTTCCAAGTTTTCCTTCCATATCTTTTCATGTATGTCTTCACTACAGTGTTCATTTCTTTTAATGAGCTACCTTTGAAAGGTTAACCATCACAACTGTTTGTTTCCCCTTTCCATTTTTCTCAAAAAACCAAAAATAAAATAAAACAAAGATATGTTTATTAGAAAATTTACAAGAAGGTTTGACAAAGATGCAATTTGGATAACACCTCTCCATTTGAAGGTTTTTCATCTCCAAAAGAAAGACCATTAGGGAGATGGAAGCACAGGGCCTCCATTTGCCTCTCCATATCCACCATTCAATTGCTAATGAAGGTTGTTTGTTTCTGCCTTGTCCACCCTTGTTTTGCTGCAAAACTATTCTATCTGCAAAACTATTCTATCTCTCTCTCAATGTGATTTGGCGAAGTATGTCTTGCCACCCTTTTGACCAAGAAGTAGTTGTTTTCTCCCCTGTAGAAGGTAGCATCCCTATCTCACTATCAAACATCGCTCTATAGACATCTAATGCTGCAATTTCACATTCTACTTCATCAACATAGCTAGTATTAATGACAAACTTGATTTTACATCTTTGAGTAACTCTCATAACAGTTTTCCCTTACAACCATACTAGTGAACTTGGTTGCACTAGGTCATAGGTTTCCCTAACCACCATCATACCCTCATCTACCCACACTCACGTACTTAACCCCTACTTCTAATCCTTCCACCCAACTAACCAACATCAGCTACTTACCCACCAAATGAAAATTAGTATACAATGATTAGGTTATTTTTATATTGAATAGATTTTATAATTATTTTTTGAATTACTATGTTCCATTTTCATTTTAAAATTACACATTTTCATTTGTTATATGACATTTATTTATTGTTATAAAAACTTTTTGGAATATTCAGAGTAGGCATGATTACTTATGTCAATGTTTTGTATCTAGATTGGGGTTGGGGTTCAGCATTAAGACAGAAAGTCGATATAAGAGCTATTCGATTAGCTCAATTAATCTATGACAATGCAGGTTTTGACGTCGACTTCCTTCTTCTAAAAATCTAAAGAGGTCAGTGCAAAACTTAACACGACAACCTTTAACCATATAATTTCACTATTGCAACACATCGTTTTCATGCTATCAGTCATGGTGATATGTTCAATGAACCATATAATTTCACTATTGCAACACATCGTTTTCATGCTATCAGTTATGGTGATATGTTCAATGGAGGAGTTTTCTTGACCAGAGATGATTGTCTTTCCATAGCCAATGCCATAGCCAATGCCCACTTGGACCGAACTCCAGCCAACACACCATTCAGCAAGAATGCCGAAGAATATACTAGAGATAGCCGCCTGGGAGGAGTTCTTCCCAAAAATTCTACCGAAATATTTTCTCCATAGTCAAGAATAATACTGCCGCTTCCCCACTTGAACAAAACCAGTAT
>SNQJ01S0169749.1:0-10232 GCA_010110895.2 Picea sitchensis
TCAGCAGAGGTCGTCAAACAATTGGGATTGTCGACAACACCACACCCGCAACCATACAGCATTGGGTGGCTTCGCCAAGGACGAGATCTTCGTGTCAACCAGTAGTGTCGATTGTCATACGGCATCCAACTCTTCAAGGATGAGGTATTATGTGATGTTTCCCCACTGGATGTCTATGATGTTCTCTTGGGAAGCCATATATGTGGAAACGCCATGCTATCTATGAGTCTCGACCTCGTAGTGTCATTATTACTCTGGGGGGTCATCTCTACAGGATACCAGAAGTAGTTCCAACAACTTCCCCACCTAAACAGTGTTGCAAGGTAGCATCTCATACTACAAAATTCATCTTCTCCACAATCTGTTCAAAAGGGGAACAAAAGGATACTGCAACCACTACAACCTTGCCCCAAGCACCTTCTATCCAACAGAAGCAGGTCAACAAGGTTGCAGAAAAGTGCAAAGATTCCTTCTGCACATCGTCCTCTCATGTATCTCGACTTGTTGAGAAGCCTCAACTGCAACAGGTTCGTGACAAATTTCCACAAACTAAGCAGCGCGACGTCTCCAGCAAGACAAGTAGCTCACCAAGATGCAGATTCAACAAATGCTTTTCCCTCTCCCCCGGGAACTCAACGCAATGGATACCATTGCTTCCTAAGGAGGGAGGATTGATCCGGGTGGATAACGGTGGCCACCCACCTTTTCCGACTGGCTCAAAATAGTTTTCTGGAAATTTTGGCAATTTACTATTTTTAGCAGGTTTTAACTTTCGGGGCCATTTTGAGGGCCTAAATGAAGGCTTTTCGAGACCGAGATTCTCATTGATATCTAAAGGCATAATTGATCCCCCAAAATTAATCTCCTTGACGATACCTTTCCAACGAGCTATCACACACCTAAAACAAAGATCATATGCAAAAGTTACGACCCCGGGAAGTTGATGTACTAACTTACCCAAATGGGGCCCACATGACTTTTGGAGTTTCATCTCCTAGGGTTAGTTTTTTGGATGTCTATGGCTTTTGGCATTCTCATCTATGTAAAAAGGCCTCTAGAGACTCATTGTAATCATCTTCTTGCGAATGTGAGTAGCCTTCACATCTCTTCTCATAGATAAGCTGCCACCATTCTAGCGAGTCTTTCACTCTGTATTTTTACAGTCTCTGTACATTTATTTCATTAATAGAAATCGTGTATTACTATATATCTGTGTTTATGGTTGCATCTCTGATATATTTCTGTTATATTACTGGATATACACGATATCTCTGTGCATTTCTTTATTATATCTCCGCTCTCATTTCGTGCCGAAAATAATCCAGATCACAACCACACATACAAACCTCCGAAATGTGGAAAAAGGGAAGGTGGGTCCCGCACTTCAGGACTTCTGGTTTTAGGATTTCGGGGTTTCAAATACCAAACCACCATACATAACAACTCATGAATTCCGAAATATGAAAGGATGTGGGACCACCACTTCGGGATTTCGGGTTTTAGGATTTCGGGGTTTCAAATGCCAAACCACAATACACATCAACTCCCGAATACCGAAAGGTGAAAGGATGTGGGAAAACCACTTCGGGATGTTGGGTTTCAGGATTTCAGGATTTTGCGGTTTCCAATACCAAACCACAATACACAACAACTTCTGAATTCTGAAAAGTGAAAGGATGTGGGACCACCACTTCAGGATTTCAGGTTTCGAGATTTCAGGATTTCGGGGTTTCAAATACCAAACCACAATACACAACAAATTCTGAACTCCAAAAAGTGAAAGTATGTGGGAACACCACTTCAGGATTTCGGGTTTCGAGATTTTGGGATTTCGGGGTTTCAAATACTAAACCACAATATATGACAATTCCTGAATTTCTGAAAGGTGAAAGGGTGTGGGACCAACACTTCGGGATTTCGGGTTTCGTGGTTTTCAAATGTCAAACCACAGTATACGACAATTCCCGAATTCTGAAAGTATAAAGACATAAGAGTTTTACCCGCACAGAAGGAGCACAAAGGATAAAATCTTCTGTATAAGGTAAATTCTATAATAATCACTTAGAGCCTCTTTTAATCAATGCATTAAATGTCAATAGGAATAGATTTGTGCATCTATGTAAATACATGATTAAGAATATCATTCTGTCAGAGTTTGGTCATTATAAATGATGTTCTGAGGGATCTGAGTTTGGTTTCCTGGGAATTTATCTACAGAGAGGATTTGCCTCATTGACATTAATCACCTCATTCCCTTACTTACTTATAGAAATATTATTACATATTTCCTTCACATATATTCCCAACAATAAACAAAATGGAAAATGTTACAGTTCCAATTTAATCAACACAATGCAGTAGAAAAATCATTCATACAGAGAATGGACATCATTCCAGTTCGGATTTAACATGACATCGAAATAAAAACATAGCCATTCATAATAGAGATCGGTAGATCAACATATTTGAATCCAATCCGCAGAAAGACAAAGGGAACAACCCCATTCCTCCCAACCGTAGAATAGGGCAGCCAAAATCACTTGCCCGATTCACCCCCTAGCCTGACCATGAATCCATGAGGGTGAACATGGAAACTCCTCCTTAGCTATGTCCTTCAATTCCAACAATTATCCTCTTGCCTCACACTTACTCAACAGTGCTCATAACAGCAAGGCGATTTTTTTTTCAACAAGCTCCTCTTGCCTCACACTCAATCCGCAGTGTTCATAACAACAAGAGAGCTCAGGAATCCTTTCCCAGCATACTTGGCAGTGTCCTGCCTCCTCGCATATGCTATATATATATTTTCTTGCCCATGTCTTTTCCCTCCTTTGGGGATTTTTGCAGCTTTTCTTAATCCCTGATTTTCAGGGGCTGCAAGTGGCCAAATCTCTGATTTTCCACTTGTAATCATCAGCCCAGAGGCAGTTCCAACTTGTTCCCCACTCATGGAGTCATGGTCAGCTGATTTTTAACATGGCTATTGCATTTGTCCTCCTGTAGTTAATATAAAATCTTCTGTTGTGATACAAGTTTCATAGTCAAATAGTTAGTTGAGTCCAAACAGATCTCTACCCAACAGTCACAATAATTAAATACAATTATTAAATTCGAAATTCAGAATTGCCATAAATAAAAAAAAAATTCCAGATTTGAATTTGCCTAAAACGGAAATAAATTTCCAGCGCACAAAATAAGAAATATTTTATTTTGGGGTAATGTCACATCCTTTCCCCCTTCAGTAATAAACTTTCCTCAGTGTTCGTTCCTTTCCTCGAATAGGATTGGATGAGATTTCCGCAATTCTCCCTCCAATTCCCAAGTGGCCTCCTCAGGGCTAAAGTGCTTCCATTGCACCTTTACTTGAGTGATGACTCTGTTCCGAAGTGTTATTTCTCTCCATTCCAGAATGCGCAAGGGTTCCACCTAGAACTTGCCCTCGGGTTCCACATGCACCAAGTTCCAATCAATCATATGAGTGGGATCATTAATATACTTTTTCAACAAAGAAACATGAAATACATTATGAATTCTTAGATTAGCTGGAAGTGTAAGTTGATATGCTATGGGTCCAATTCGAGCTAGTATCTCGAAGGGCCCACAAAACCTGGGTGCTAGCTTGGCACATTTCCCCAACTTCAATGAGATTTTTCGGGCTTTGACCTTCAAATAAACATGGTCTTCCACTTGAAATTCCAAGTGTCTTCTTTTCTGATCCGCATAGCTCTTCTGTCTGTCCTGTGCTTCTTTCAAGTTCCATTGTACTTTCTTTACCATGTTCTCCATTTCTTGGAGCATCTCTGGTCCAACCATGAGTCTATCAACCAGGTTATCCTAGCTTATTGGAGTTGTACACCTTCTTCCGTACAGTATTTTGAAAGGGATAAACTTAGTCGATGTTTGGTACCCATTGTTATATGCAAATTCCACCAAGTGTAGGTAGTCTTCCCACTTGTTCAGTTTTGTTCTTACATACATGCAGAGCATATCTTCTATGTTTTGGTTTGTCCTTTCGGTCTGTCCATCCATTTGTGGATGATAACTCGTGCTGAAATTCAAATTAACATTTAGTCCTGCAAACAATTCCTTCGAAAAAGCGGATATGAATTTTACGTCTCTATCTGAAATCATCATTTTAGGAATACCATGCAGTCTAAAAATTTCTTTCATGAATATTTCAGTAATGTTAATAGCTTTAAAAGTAGACTTTATAAGAATAAAATGTGCAGACTTTTTGAGTTTATCGATTACAACCATGATATAATCATTCTGTTTCTGAGTTTTAGGCAAACCTTTGATAAAGTCTAGTGATATGGTCTCCCATTTCCATTTTGGTACTGGTAATGGCAGTAATAGGCTGACTGGATGCTGGTGTTCAGCCTTAACCTATTCGAAATCTTGGCACCTAGCCAAGTACTCCGCTATTTCTCCCTTCATATTAGGCTATTAATATAGTTTTCTTAGTGTTGTTATTATTTTCTGGTAACCTGGATGGCCAGGGTATGGTTTCTTATGCACTTCATCTTAAATAGTTAATTTTAGCTCCATTGAATCTGGTATGTAAAGTCGGTTTTTAAATCGTAATAGTCCCTTCTTATCGATACTTATATCTAGTTTATCTGGGTTTGTCATACTATTTTGAAATTCTGCCATTATCTTAGTGTAATTTCCATCGTTGATGCCTGTCGTCCTTATTCTTTGTTCCATATTACTTTCTGCCCTGCTGATGTTTATCTGAAATAACCCATGAATTCTGCGGCTTAAAGCATCTGCTACTTTATTTTCCTTACCCTTGATATGTGTGACCTCGACGTCGAATTCGCTCAAGAAGGCTAGTCACCTTGCCTATCTTGCATTAAGGTCTGGTTGGTTAAACAAATATTTCACTCCGCTATTATCCGTCAATAGTAGGAATTTTCTGCCCATTATATAGTGTCTCCACATTTTTAAGGCATGTATTACTGCTGCGAATTCTAATTCATGAGTGACGTAATTTTGCTCGTGTTCCTTTAATTTCCGGAACTCATAACATATCACGTGCCCTTCTTGAGTTAGAACACCACCTAGTCCCTCTTTACTTGCATCAATGCATACTGTGAAGTCTTTATCTGGGTCTTCTACCTTCAAGATGGGTGCCAATGTCAGTAATTCTTTTAGCTTGTTAAAACTGTCTGGACACTTTTGGGACCAGTTAAACTTGGTCCCTTTCTTTTGTAGTGATGTGATAGGGTAGGCTATCTTGGAGAACCCTTTTATAAATCTGCGATAATATCCGGTGATTCCCATGAATGACCGGATATTTGCCACATCCTTAGGCACTGGCCATTCCATAATGGCTTTTATCTTTTCCGGGTCTACGATAATACCTTCCGAGGAAATGACATGTCCTAAATATTGTATTTCCTTTTGATAAAAATCACATTTGTCGAATTTTGTATATAGTTTGTGTTTTCTTAGTGTTTGCAGAACTATTCGTAAGTGTTCATCATGTTCCTCCTTCGTTTTAGAATAGACCAGAATTATGTTTATAAATACTACTACGAACTTGTCTAAGTACTGGCTAAAAATGTTGTTCATCAAGCACATAAATGTGGCTGGTGCATTAGTGAGTCCGAAAGGTATGACTAAAAACACGTAGTGTATGTATCTTGTTCAAAAAGATGTTTTATTTATGTCCTGGTCTTTTATCCTAACTTGATGATATTCGGATCGTAAATCCAATTTTGAGAAGATCTTGGCCTCACCAACTTGATTGAACAGATCATTTATCCTGGGTAAGGGGTATTTGTTCTTAATGGTCAGTTTGTTCAGCTGTCTATAATTGATACATAGTCTTAGAGTACTGTCTTTATTTTTCACAGAGAGGACTGGTGCTCCCCATGGTGAGACACTTGGTCTGATATACTCTTTGTCCAACAATTCCTGTAATTGTATTTTTAATTCTGCCAGTTCTAGTAGACTCATTCGGTAGGGTGCTTTTGAGATAGTGGTTGATCCAGGTAGTAAGTCTATGAAGAAATCTATTTCTCTCCTAGGAGGTAATTCTGGTCTTCTAACTTCATGTAAGACAACAAAGTATTCTAACTTGGTCTTATCTTCTTTTTCTAATAGATTCATCACTTGGATGGCGTAAACTTGACATCCTTTCCTAATACATTTCTTGAGTTGCATCGCTGAAACTTATCTGATTGATACAGGTTTTGGTATGCCTTGGGATGTTCTATCAGTGCCAAAATTATCTTTATAGCTAAGTAACCTTGTATAACAATCTAGTGTTTCTTTGTGTTGTTCCAACCAATACATCTCTATAATCATGTCATAAGATCCTAGTGGTAGGATGTTCAGATTGGTCCTTATCTTTTGACCATCTAAGATGAACTCAAGATAAGAAATAAAGTTAACTACTTTTCTTTTAGTACCTGTTTCTAGTTCTACAAGCCAAGATTTTTCATTCTTTTGTTTCTTAAGTTTATTCGACTCTACTACATTAGGAGTAATATAACTTAATGTAGCTCTAGGGTCGATTGAAACAAAAATTTGAGTGTCATGGATTTTACCTTCGACTTCTACCACCGAGGACTGGTGGTTAGCTTGTCGACCATTTATGGCTGCATTTATCCGATGCAGACTTCTGCCCATGTCACCTACTGTCGAGGCTTCCTGCAAATTGTGAACAATAGTTCTGTTTGCTGTAATTAAATGTGGACAGTTCCTCCTTAGATGAGGCTCTCCACATTCCCAACACTTTAATGGCTCGCAGGCATTGTCCCCAAACCTTTTCGTTCCAAGGTTTAAAGGTTTACCACTACCTTGCGTATTCAGGTGATTGGAGTGAAAATCCTTCCTTGGGAAACTTTTTGCTACATTTCGATAAGAAGTTGGCTGGTATCCTTTCTTCCGCTGGTGTGTTCCATCTTGTCTCTTATCCTTCCAAGTCTTGGGAAACTCTACCTGATGTTTATACTGGTCATAGCACATTCATGCCTTCCTGAATGACTCACTTAAGGATTTGGGGTTGTCAAACTCAATTATGTCCCTGTAGGACTGTGGTAAACAGCTTAAGAATCGTTGGATTTTTACCTTATCCTCCCAGATGTATGGTACGAATCTTAGTAGTTCCAGAAATTTATTTATAAGGTCATCCATCGTCATTTTTCGGAGTTGTAACTCATAGAATTATTTTGTCTTCCTTTCATAATATCTTTTAGAAAGGTATTGTTTCTTAAAATACTTCTTAAAGTTGAACCATTCCAACTGTTTCTCCTTTAGGCCCTTGGCCAGTTTCAGGTCCTTCCACCAAATGTTGGCCTTCCCCTTCAGATTGTAGATGGTCATTCTGACCTTCATGTTGCTGGAATAGTTGTAGATTTGGAAGTATTTCTTGATGTCCAACAACCATGCCTCAGCTTCTTCTCCTATCCTGGATTCTCCATCAAAAGTAGCTAGTTTAATCTTTTTAAATTCTCCTTCAAGGTGGTCTATTTGTTTTCTTTTTTTGTCTGGTATGGTTTTGTCTTCAGCTGAAGGTGTCCCTTCAAACAAACTGTCTCCTTTTTCTGTTTTCGCACCAGAATTCTTGGAGGCCCTTTTGCTGACCTCTTCGTCATGGTTATCATCTTTTGGACTTTTCTTGGTTACTATACTACACAACAAGACTTCATTTATCTCTTGTTGTTCCTACTGTGCCTTCTTCATTTTTTCATTGTCGGCCTTGAAAACCTGTAGTTACACTATAAGGTTTCTCATTGTTTCCAACAACTCCGTGGGTGAGCTTCCATCACTGTTCTATCTCATATCTTTAGGAGATCCTTGTTGCGGATTCTCTTCCATCCTGATTTCTGCACCTTCTTGAGCTGCCATTATTCAACATAAAACATAAAAGCTTTCTGTTTGCAATTCACAAGATTTGTTAGTTTTCTCATAGATCACAATATATATATACTAAGAAATTAATGTGGCCCTATTCAAGCCCAGTGTTGTAACTTTTTCTCTGATACCATATGTAATATACCTCAGAATCACCATAATTTTTTTTTTATTTGTACATTTATCCTTGAAAAGTTTCGAGATCTCAAGCAAGTAAGATTTTTGTTAGAAAACTTGAGTCTGAAGGTTTGTTAGAGTCCTTATTGTCATCGACTGCCCTTACCATTCAACTTAAGTTTTATAATCGACGATATAATGAGTATCTACTCATCACTTCAATGTTTAATTAAGATCCTGAAATTTATAACTACTCTCTTATCTGCTAGTACCTATAATACTACCACAGTCTTAACAATACAAGCAAGTTTGGGGTTTTTATGACAAAAAACCTACATAAAATTATTACCCTATGTCTGCAATACAATCGACTTGTAATCCGGTTTGTTACTCCCATACCCCTATCCGGGATGGAGATTCTCCAACATTCGTTTACCAATCCATTCATTACATTAATAGAGTTGTTCCCATAACAATAAGTTTCTTCTAAGTCCCTACCGCTTTGTGAAGAAAACAAAGGTCAATTGGGTTTCGGTGACCACAAGTGTCGAACAAAGCAAAGGACCCTATTGTTTTTTCGAAATCCGAAATATGGAATGACTGTGGGCCAGCATTTTGGGGTTTCGGCATTCGAGGTTTTGTGAGTATAAGAGCCGGACATCAACACACAACATTTCCCGAATTTTCGACAAGATGTTGAGTACTTCGAGTTTTGGGGTTAAGTTTTTCATGAGCACAAAATTCAATCATCAACATATTGCAACTCCCGAAAGGTGATTAGTACTTCCGAAATTTGGAGTTCGGGCTTTCGCGAGTGCAAGTGCCCAAACAACCACACATACAAACCTCTGAAATGCGGAAAAAGGGAAGGTGGGTCCTACACTTTAGGATTTCGGGTTTCGGGATTTCAGTGTTTCAAATACCAAACCACCATACACAACAACTCCCGAATTCTGAAAGGTGAAAGGATGTGGGACCACCACTTCGGGATTTTGGGTTTTGGGATTTCGTGGTTTCAAATGCCAAACCACAATACACATCAACTCTTGAATACTGAAAGGTGAAAGGATGTGGGACCACCACTTCGGGATTTCAGGTTTTGGGATTTCAGGATTTCGGGGTTTCTAATACCAAACCACAATACACAACAACTTCTGAATTCCGAAAAGTGAAAGGATGTGGGACCACCACTTCAGGATTTTGGGTTTTGAGATTTCAGGATTTCAGTGTTTCAAATACCAAACCACAATACACAATAACTTCTGAATTCCGAAAAGTGAAAGGATGTGGGACCACCACTTCGGGATTTTGGGTTTTGGGGTTTCATGGTTTTCAAATGTCAAACCCCAGTGTACGACAATTCCCGAATTCCAAAAGCATAAAGACTTAAGAGTTTTACCCGCACAGAAGGAGCACAAAGGATAAAATCTTTTGTATAAGGTAAATTCTATAATAATCACTTAGAGCCTCTTTTAATCAATGCATTAAACATCAATAGTACTATATATGTGCATTGATGTAAATATATGATTAAGAATATCATTCCGTCAGAGTTTTATCATTATAAATGATGTTCTGATCGATCTGAGTTTGGTTTCCTGAGAATTTATCTACATAGAGGATCTGCCTCATTGACGTTAGTCACCTCCTTCCTTTACTTACTTATAGAAATATTATTACAGATTTCCTTCACATATATTCGCCACAATAAACAAAATGGAAAATGCTACAGTTCCAATTTAATCAACACAATGCATCAGAAAAATCATTCAGATAGAGAATGGACATCATTCCAGTTCAGATTTAACATGACATCGAAATAAAAACATAGCCATTCATAATAGAGAGGGGTAGATCAACATATCTAAATCCAATCCGTGAAAAGACAAAGGGAACAACCATGTTCCTCCCAACTGTAGAATAGGGCAGCCAAAATCACTTGCCTGATTCACCCCCTAGCCTGACCATGAATCCATGAGGGCGAACTTGGAAACTCCTCCTTAGCTATGTCCTTCAATTCCAACAGTTATCCTCTTGCCTCACACTTACTCAACAGTGCTCATAACAGCAAGGCAATTTTGTTTCAATAAGATCCTCTTGCCTCTCACTCAATCCGCAGTGTTCATAATAGCAAGAGAGCTCAGGAATCCTTTCCCAGCATACTTGGCAGTTTCCTGCCTCCTCGCATATGCTATATATATATTTTTTTGCCCAGGTCTTTTCCCTCCTTTGGGGATTCTCACAGCTTT
>SNQJ01S0169750.1:16203-27162 GCA_010110895.2 Picea sitchensis
AACAAACTAATTTGCTTTAGATATTAACTCTAAATCTCAAATATGAAAAATACAAGGAACAAGATCACCTCCAATGCATATGCACCAAGACAAAATCTCAAGAACACCAAGATCCTCCAAATCTCTTTCTCATTAACCAAATGAGGAGGTTGTAGCAACTTATTGCTCCAAGCTCCTCTCCAAAATGGAGCAAGAAGGAATGAAAGAAAGATGAAAGATGAGAGAGGGATGAGGCAGAAATTGGGTAGCATAATAATAGCTCAAGAGAAGGTGAAGAAATGAGTGAGGGAGGGGTTCTACTTATACCTTGAGAGGCAAAGTGACCCCTCTTGGATCATTGCCAAGTGTCAAAACCAAAGCAAGGTGGAGATCTCAAGGAGGGAGGGCGCAACTTCTAGGGTTTGGCCTGGATTGATGATGTGGATGTGAGGTGGAGGGGGTGGGACATGCTAAGGAGGTGACGTGGGAGGCTAGGAAGGGCGCACCTCATGAGGAAAGGGCCCACAACTTAAATAAAATCAAGTTGTAACGTTTTTGCATGGTAGGGGGGTGCAAATCCCCCTAGGGGCGTGAGGGTTTGAGTAAATGAGTGGCTAAGGGGGTGTGAAGGTTAGAAGATGAGTTGGGTAGGTTAGGATTTTCCTTTCTCATCATTTTCCATTTTTACTTTCATCCATTTGCTAAAAATTACAAAAATGACATTTTTCCTATGTCATGGCTTAGCAATTCAAATTGTTGTTTTGACTGACTAAGACTCCCTATGAACAAACACTTAGCAAAAGTTGTCCGACTGAGTTGAAACTTGGTCCAAGGTTGTAGGGGGTCTCATTCCATTTCTTTTGAGCACAAATACCCCTAGCAAAAACCCAAGGACCTAGTTTTTACAATATTTGCTCAAAAATAATTAAAATTAATTAATTAAATTACCCAACCTTAGGCAATTTCAATTAATTAAAAAAAACCAATCTAGACTCGATGGAATTCCGCGAAACTTTTTGAGATGTCTTACATGGTCATTTACATCGTTCCTAAACACTAGCTACTAGAGGATGAATCCATTAGAACGCCTTTCACCACTTTGGAGGAGTTATTAATGGTGGGAGTGAAAAACTCAAGGGAAATTAATAAGGCTGGTTAGGCTAGATTAATAACCTGAGGATAAAAAACACTCAGTGAAAGGAACTCTCCTAATGAAGAAATCCTAAGATAACCGACCTAACTATGATCCATGCAGACCCATTACATTATTAATCTACGCACGGGTGCGAAAATTCCAATTACAAAAATACGTGCTGGATGCAAAAATTGCCCTGTAGAACCAAATAGTCTCTGACTTGGTAGCATCTGATGATGCATATCTTCATGGTACATGGAGTTGACCCCTTAGTTGAATAGGTGGTCAACACTCCCTTCCTATGTAGGCAAGGAGGGAAGTGTATCTGCCTTGGATTCAAATTCAAGGGAATCGATGTCTTTCCTAAAAAGTCCTATTCTATCTGCAAGATGTACTTCCAAATTAGATTTAAACATAGCAACTTACCCCAGGTGAAGCAGTGTATATCTTCTACATTGAAAGTGGCTCAACAACATCTTTTCCGTAAGATGTAGATGCCTATTAATAATAATCTTATAGTGTTTGATATGGTTCTTTTTTCCTGTCTAATCATCCATTCATCCCTGAAGATGACCCCCTTCAACTGGAGAGGGGCAATGAGCATAGTGATATCCTGCCACAACCCAATCCCAGAAGGTTTAGGTTGCCTTGCAGTTCCATGATAGGTATTTGATTGTTTATATTTTAACAAATCATCCATTTTCCATATTAAACGTTTTTGAAATTCAATTGTTATATCTTAAATTTAGTGAATTTTGTTAGGAAGAGCAACTTTTATGGTCCATACCACCAAGGCAGAAAAAAATATATTTCATCGTGAAGTAAATTACAGATCCACTAGTAGACAATCTTTGAATTACAACTTCCTAGAAGGAAGTCATTGGTAGTGTTCTCAGTTGTGACCTTTGTCAAAGGCTTGCTAATATCATTGTTGTCACAACCCTTGAATCCCCTTCTAACAGATTCGGTCACTTCCTTGTGGGAAGCAACTACACTTCGATGGTTTAAGTTTGAAATCTTGTTCTTTCTGTCCCACTACACCCATCCATGGAGAGATAGGGTGTCCGAGAGTGCAATGTCCCCATTTTTGGATTCCCTTATGTTACAGTTTGGGATGCCTGCCAGAGTAGCCAATTGGGAGTAATAGTGAGATCAGGTAGTTTTGAGGAGTTGTATGGGGCCTGACTCACATTATTCATCATATTTCATCATTAGGATTCATTCCGCACAACTTGTCCTTGGTTTCGTAGCATTCCAATTTTCGTAATTTTGGGTTATTATTAAGCATATTTTAATTAATTACACTAAAGGTGCTATTTGGAGCTTGTTTCTTGGAGAAACACCTTAGTGTAATAGATCGTTGGAATTGGGATGAAAATGTCTACAGGATAGAATGATAAAAAGTGACTTTCAGTGGCAGGAGAAGTTATAAGGGTGAATTAATCACTTTTTGGAGTAAAAAGGGTTATTAAATTAATAAAGTGATTTATGAAGAAATATTAAAAGATGAATTAAAAGTCACTTGAATGGAAAAAGGTAAAAGGAGGTATAAAAGAGAGATAGAGGCTTCTATTTTCTCATTATGTTGATTAATATTTTCATGTCTGGCTTCTTAGCTAGAAAGCCCATGGTACTTGGGGGTTTTGAGGGTTTTGACTGAATAAACCCTAGAGATCAGAAATGAGGTGAAATATCCCTCTGTTCCTGGTCCAAGCTTGTCCAAGGAGGTGAAATATTTCTCCCTCACCATCTTCCCCAAGATTTTTCTTGCGAGGTTCTCTAAAACCAGTTGGGATATCTTGGAGAGCACCTATCAGGGTATCACCAAGGTGAAGACAGTGAAACTGCAAACTTTGAGAAGAGACTTTGAAAGCTTAGAAATGAAGGAGTCAGAGTAAATAGATTAGTACATTACCCAAGTAACTATCACTGTAAATCAATTGAAGATATACGGTGAAGATGTGATGGATTTGTTTTCGCACAATCTGTAGATTGGGAAAAGCCCAACCCAATCCACGGAAGTGTGACAACTATGGGAGTACCTACCCACTGTCACCTTAGATAGATACTCCCCTTGCTTTAGTGATGATGAAATCACTACAAGAGGGGAATCCTGGTGAACCTAAGGGGATTGAGATGGAAAGTGAGATGATGATGAATGGATCCCCTTATAGGTCAATCTTGGAGGTGAAAAAAGGCTGGAAGAAGTGTTTTGTGAAAGGGTAAACGGTTTCCAAGGGTTGTACACCTGCAAAACAGTGTTAGGACACCAAAACAAGACAATATATTGCAATATAAGCCTCAAGAGTCAAAACCTAAGGGGAATCAGCAAGATAAGCTTGCTGTCCCAGAACTGCAGCATTTATCAGATTTATATCAGCAATGCGTAAGTTATGACAGCTGCATAATTAACCATCAAAAACATCAAACAATTGATGGATGATCAAGCACTAAACATGTAGACAATATTCCAATACTTAAACACAAGTTTTGATGGTAAAATAAGGTTGCAAAATGATGTTATCAGCGATGTATTAGGGCAGCCTTATGGCTGTAGAAAATAATTTCTACAGCAGCAAAATCTAACCACAAAAAATAACAAGTAAACTGTCAAAATGATAGCTATTGATCAATAGAACAGTAATCTAGGTTCACAAGCAATCTTCAATGGTAGATTAGAGAGCAGTGAGTGAAAGAGTTTTCTGCATCCCTAATGGCTGTAGCATTAATTTATAACAGAAAAAAGAAATCCTTGGCTAAGCAAGATGCCCTAGAGGCTCAAGCAAGCTTATAACATGAAGAATCACTTCCAACTTAGACAATTGCAAAATCTCAAAATTTCACGTATACCAATGCAATGATTTTATTTCTCCAATACAAATAGATTAGTGCCTAGTTAATTGGGTGATGGAGTCTCTTGTTTAAAGGCTAGGGTTTGCAACTTCTCTAGGGGTGTAAGCCCTTTTACTTCCTAAAGCATTCAAAACCTAGCAAGGTAAATCTAGGAGGGTGTAAGCTCTTTTTCACCTCCTAGCAACCTTTGCTAAAATATGTTTATTCAAGATAAGGATGGATCTTAGTGGAGGGTGTATGTCCTTGTACTCCTCCTAGGGTTTAGACAAGAATAACCATGAAACAAGAAGAAACACTAATAATATGCAGAAATTTCTTACCAATTTCAAGAGATAGCAAGATAAACCCTACTTTACCAAGAATATTCAACCACAATAGCAAGAACCAAGCATCCAAAAGATAGCACACCACTTTTTCCTCCAATAGACAAGTTAAATCATCACAAGAGCATCAAAGAGAGAGATATGCAATTTTCCCAAAGAGGGCGAAAATTTCAGCCAAGTCTCTCACTCAAGAGAGAGTGAGTTATGTTAAAATGAAATGTCACAAGGCCTTTATTTATACAAGACCTTCTAAAATTGCTTTGTCCACTTAACTTTAGGGTAAAACACAATTAGGGAGGCCGACCTCCTCTAATTTCTCCTGTTATAGCGCAAGTTGTAGGTTGGGAAAAGCTCGACCCAACCACAAAGCAAGTGCTACAACTTGGGAATCCTACACACAATGTCACCTCGATGTAGGTCTCACACTTCAAGGGTGACTAGGTCACTCTAGGGAGGCGATCCCGGTGACCCTAGGGGGAATGAGATGGATATGAATAGAGATGGAAATGAAGCCCCTAGAGGTCAAGTCTAAGTGGAGTGAAATGTGTGGAATGAAGTCTTGGGAAGGTCCAAGGGTTGCCAAGTATGTTGATTGACCTGCAAATGGTGAAATACCTGCCTGAGACACAAGAAAAACCACTTTGCAATGATGTATGTTAGTTGGATCAACAAGTTAAGCTTGTTGTCACTAATTTGCAGCAATAAATAACAATATATATCAGCAATAATATGGTACTATAAGCTGCTCAATAAATGCTATAGATCAAGTAGAAAATGCAAGAGAAAGAATAGTAAATGACTAGCTAAACTCAAGACAAAAACCAATATTCTAGCATGAAAAAATAAGGCTGTTGTAAACACTTGTCTGCTGCAAATTATATCAGCCTTATGGCTGTAACATTCAATGTATTACATCAAGGAAATCAAACACTAAAAATCTCTCAATTTTTGCCAAAAAGTGCACTAGACCAAGAAGAATAAGTGTGCAAACTTTGAGCAAAATCCAATGGTTGATAAGAGAGTTATTCAAGCAAATGAGTTAGGGTTTCTGCAACCCTAATGGCTAAAGATGTAATTTTATAACAGCAACAAGAAGTGGCCCCTTGATGGGGATTCCCTAGTGGNGTGTGCAAACTTTGAGCAAAATCCAATGGTTGATAAGAGAGTTATTCAAGCAAATGAGTTAGGGTTTCTGCAACCCTAATGGCTAAAGATGTAATTTTATAACAGCAACAAGAAGTGGCCCCTTGATGGGGATTCCCTAGTGGTTGTGAGGTGCCCAAGGCACAAGGAATACAATCCACTTTGCAAGAAGTAAAAATGACAAAAAATCACATTTCCCAATGCAATATTTTATTTTTCCAATGAAATAATAAATGACTAGTGCTCTTAATTATTGGGTTAATGGTGTCATGAAAATAAAGAGCTAGAGAATCCACCTCCTTGGGGGTGTAAGCCCTTTTACTTCCCAAGTCAATTTTCTCTAGCTAGGGTTTAAGCTAAGAGGGTGTATGCCCTTATACTTCTCTTAGCAAACCCTTGTTTAACCAATAAGATGAAGCATAAAATGATGAATACTATGGTGGGGGTGTATGCCCTTATACTTCCCACCTAGCTCCTAGCACAATAACCTTGACTTGTAGAAAATAATAGCATGAAAGTAAAGACCATACCAATTCAAGGAAAAATGCCAAGATAATCTACCACAATAGCAAGAGACAAGCCTTCCAAGGCTAGCGCATCACTCCCATCAACCATAACATCAAGAGATAACCATAAAAAAGAGCCTAAAGAGACAATTTTTCCAAAGATAGTGAAAATTTCAGACCAATACTTCTCAAAATGAGGGAGAGTAGTTATGATAAAATGAGATCTTATGATCTCTTATTTATACAAATGTCACCAAGGTGACTTGTCTATAAATTAAGGGGTAAACCACAAGACTAGGGGTCAACAACCCTAATCTTTCCCCCTTTAACAAAGAAATATTAAACAATTCATCTAAAGTTTCACTTTTGCACAAATAATTTAATAAACCCTAGTTTTACATGGATGTCTCCCCTTTAGGGGACGTTTTACCACTTAGAAGAAGTTGTTGGTGTTGGAGAAGCATGTGTAGGATTCCAAACGCCACATGTCAAGCATCTAGACAATCTCATCATGATGAAGACCCTCTTCTCCTCAAAACGTCCATGTGTAAATGAGTGGCACCTCACCACCAAGCCCTAACCCCCCTAGGTGACGTCATGCCTCTAGGAGTGACATTTTTCCTCTCCTAGGAAAAACGTTTGGTATGTGGGGGCTAGGCTATGTCGTCCAAGTCAATCTCAAGGCCTTCCAAGTTTGATCTTTCTCATTCGGTATGCAGGCCCTTGGCATCCAACCTGTGGGCTTGTAGCCTCATGGAAGCCCAAGCTAGGGTTGTTCTACCAAAACTGTCCACCAACTAGGTCCTGCAAAGACAAATGAGCTTGCCCTCCAAGGATCTCAAGTCATAACATCATGATAAGCTAAGTAACAGGATACGTCCAAACCCCCCTCCGTGTCATGTATCCTACGTGTTGGACACGATACGTGAAGACACGTGTCTTGTTCACAGGACATGTTTCAAACATGTGTCCGACACTTACCCTCAACGTGTCCTACACAGAGAAGTATGTGGCTCATGTTTTCTCATGCAAGTTGGAGTTGTGAGGTGTTTTGGTGTGCAACTGAGGGTTATTTGGCCTTACTAATGCTATTTAAAGAGGTCCCCACCCCCTCCATTTCACCCACCCTAGTAATTAATGGTAATGTTAAATTCTTAAAAGTGACATTCTCTTTTATCTTCATTCTCCTTAATCTTTCATTTTCATCCTTTTACCTAAATTTTTAACATTACCATTAATTGTTTCAGGATGTTTGAGAGTGGTTCCAACCTCATTGGACTTCATATGGAGAAAGTAGAATTTTATGTCCCATTCAAAATTCAGCAGACTTAACAATTTTCAGGATTTCAAGATTGGCAAGATTGCAATGTTTCCACTGGATTCTATCATGTATGAGGGTATGGAATTGGCATTTAATCAAGAGAACCAAGCCCTTAATGTACCTCGATGTTGGTGGCATTGATTGTTGAACTCTTTTGTCACGACAACAGTAAAAATCTACCCTTCACTCAAGTATAAAATCTTCTATTGAACTCTTCTCTTTGTCGTCGTGTCAGGTGACTTACTAGTGTATGTGCACACCAACCTCTGTCTTATATACAGGCAGAGAGAAGCGCGGCTGAAGGGAAAGACAAAGATGTGGGATGCGTTTCTTGATGATATGGGTTTGAACAACAGTGTTTAGTTGGCATTAGCCAACTTGGATTTTAATGAACTAGTGCTAGAGCCGGTCACTTTGATGATGGTGATCCTCTTGAGGGGTCATCCTCCAGAGTCCGCATCAACAAATGCATGGATTGCATTGGATATAGGGGAGGAGGAGGAGGATGGAGGAGAGAGCAGTGGTAGTGATGCCAATCTTGATGATTTTGACATGGAGGACTACTGACAGTCACGACTCATAAGCTATAAGATTCTTCCATCTACGGTTCTAGTATCTACCCTATGGCTATTTTGAATTTGTCATTGGCATTCCCACCTATAGTATCAGTGACTCTAACTCAGTGTCTATCTACATTGTAATACATTTTGATTTTGATGACTTAATGAGATTGAGAATGCTGCAGCTTATGATTCTAATTTCTTGTGTGTTCAGTGTTGTTCATTTGATCATCATTGATGTTACAATGTAGTATGTTACATATTTTGTATCATGTAAATCTTCTAGTTTCTAACAAAATGTGAATCTTTATGTCTATATTTCATTTTTGTATGTGTAATTTAAAAAAAAAAGTAATAAATATAATTTTTTAAAATATATATATATATATATATAATATAAACGTGTCCTGCGTGTCCTATTTCTGGGGGTCGTCGTGCCTGTGTCGGATACTCGTATTTCCATGTCCTCCATGTTCACGTGTTTGGTGACTTAGATGATAAGTGAATCCAATCAATAAATGAGCCATCTAAGCATGTGCATCAAAGATCACTATATCAAATTATTAATTGCTCAAAGTCACTATGCGACTTGTCAAGCTTGAATATGGGAGGGTTGACGAGGTGTCCTATTGGGTAGATCTTGCCCTAGGTCAAGGAAAGTTTCCAAGAGATCCCTCTCTAAGCCATGTACAGTGGATGAAGTGGTTGGGGTCAAGACTCAATGGGCATAGGGCTCATGACATACAAGGGGTCGTAGTGTCTCATTCATGGGTGCCTTTGTAGATGGTGTGTGGTACGTTCGTCCGCAATGCACTTTTTCCAAGCACATCAATTGCCTTTTATCTTTCTTTGTACTTTCTTTCAATATAGCATAAGGAGAGGTTGAAGGTCACTGCCCTAGTGTGGTGACCAGATGATGGCAATGTCACCCACAAACACCTAGTGGAAATGAGAAGGGTGGCTTGTGATGAAACCCCCTTTCTCTCAACCATGCAACTGAGAGCCATTACCCTGGTTTGTTGACCAGATGATGGCAATGTCATACCACTAGATATTCATGGACGTGATAAGTCTGCTCGTGATGAGACCTCCCACCCTTCAAGTAACCTTTTAAGCATTCTTTATTATATTGTGGGTCCCCTTTACTCAAAGATAAGCGTTTTATTGCTTTCTTGGGTGATCCCTGGGCGAAACATCTAGAAGGTTTATACAAGTCTTTTATCTTTTACCCAACATCAATCCCTTTGGGCCTTCAACCCCTTCTTCCCATAGAATGAGGGGCAACCCCTTCTTGGGTCAATACAGCCTAAAATCCCAAGAGATAAGGAAATGGAGGGGAATAGTGATGGAAAGTGGTTAGTATGGTCGGGAACGTTACAATGACTCATTAAGGGAGTTCCTAGTAGCAAACCCATCCCCAAGGAAAACCACTTACTAGGGAACAATGTCAACCACCAAGGTGAAGCAAGGCAAAAGGCATAATGTCCAAGCATATATCATGAAATTTAGAGCAATCTAAGATACAACATACTCAACTGGCTTAAATATTGAAATGAAGCTCACCATAATACTGACTTGTACCTCATGGAGCAAGGCCCACAGCGTTCCGGAAGCCAGTTGATGTGGTGGATGCCATCTGGAAATCTGTGACCATCTGTGGTGGTGAGAGGGGTTTCCATCTGTGCAAAAGGGTATTGCTGGTCATGTAGTCTCTCGGCACTCCATATCTGCAACCTGAGGGCCTCGAGACATAATCTCCTTAGTTATCCACAAAATGGAGATAACATTTGGCTCCTTCTTGGGGACATGTGCTCGTTGTAGAGTGCATGAGAACTGCAACATCTCCTAGTAGACCTGTGCCTACAAGGAAACATCAAACTGTTAAGTGCAAGATGGCTTACTCATCCTTGTTCTCATATGATCATAATCAAAACCAACTAAGCTAGAAAAAGAAAATTTTGACATTTTTTTCAAAAAATTCTAAATTAAGCATGAAATCAATATGCAAGTAGAGAAAAATGAAAATGAAATGCATCTAAACTAGTATGAGAAATCAAGATGAAAATGTAGGGAATCAAAATGACATACCTACTTACCTGGGGCATGGGCCCTGAAGAAGTCATGTGACCTGGATGGGAGGTTGGAGAAGAGACCCATCTAACGATAGTGGCATCTTCCTCCCATCTAATGTTGTCAGATAGTACCTTTCTTTGTCATACTTTGTCTTGATGATGTAAGGGCCAAGCCATGAATTGTTGTCTTTTTGGTCATATCTAGGCTTTCCCTTTCTTTTGTCCCATATGAGCACAAGACTTCCTTCATTGAAATCGATGCAAGGTGTATTCTCATCGTATGGAGGCTCTGTGTGGACTGTCTCTTTGACGATTTCTTCATGTTTCTCATCTTCTTGCATAATATGAATAGAACCTATCTCCTTCCCATGGTACTTTGCAATCTTCTTTTAATCTGTCCATGGGAGAAACATCTCTATGGAATCTTCCTACATGAAGGGTAACTTGGATGGATCATACTCAATAACTTGTGGAGGCATATCATAGTAGTGTTCAATGACATAGTTAGGGCCCCTCAAATCCATCACATGTGTATCTTTCTTTTCCTTGTTATGTAAGATCTCATACGTGCCATTGCCCATGGGAATATATGCATGTGTAAGTTTCATGCTAAGGAAACCTCCAAGGGCTGAGGACCAGGTCCTCGACAAGAGCATCCCCAGGCATCCAGAACATCGATCACCAATATGTCCATAAGGATGCTGATATGTGGAAAATCTATCAAAAATACCTCAACGTCTTCACACACCCCCAAAACCTCGACTCTTCTTGAATCAATACCACAAACATTTCCATAAGGTCGGGTTGTCTTCAAACCAAGTTGTTTCATTGTAGATTTTCTGAGGTCCTATGAGGCTGCCACCTAAGGTCTGTCCTTGACCTTAGTATGGCTCTAAGTTTCAACTGTGTGGCTGTCTTCTCTTACTGTTTTAGGACAACAAACAGTCACCAAACTTTCTGCTCAATGTTTAATGGTTAAGTGCTCTTTTAAGGTGCCCTTGCAAGTGTTTTCTTTACTCAATGTTAGCACATGCATAATACATTAAAACACATAACACTACCTCTAG
>SNQJ01S0169753.1:0-20356 GCA_010110895.2 Picea sitchensis
TAGGGTCATTAGGCATCATATTAGTGTTGTTATGAGTCTTGTTAGCATTGTTCTAGTGATGTAGTTTACTCTCTTAACATCGTATTAGCATCAAAATGAGGAACTTATGCATCATGTTTGTGCCATTCGAGCATCATATACTTCATTTATGCATCATGTTAGCATCAATTTTGCAACATTATCTATTTAGTGTCATTATTGTGTCATATTGAAATCATTTTATTTCGTATTAGTATCATGATTACATCATTTTAGCATAAGGATTACATTGTTTAAGCTTCAAAAGTGAATTATTAATGATTTCATTATTTTGATCAATGTAGTTATTATTTATTATTTAAATAATTTTATTCAGATTATTATTATTATCATCATCAATTTAAAATTATTATTAATTGCTTAATTGTTTTTATTAAATTGATTATTATTAATTATTTACGTATTTTTAGTTTTTTGTAATTATTACTTTATTAATATTCAAATATTGATAAGATTGATGAATAGTATAAGTCTATTGCACATCATACTAATCATGAGAGAAAAAAACATGTATATATAAATGAACTACCCATTAACATTTAATCAATTTCACATCACGATTAGAGCAAAAAACCATCTATCTATGAACACAATTATGAAATTTTACTACACTAACATTCAATCAATTTCACACCATGGAAGAAAAAAAAATGTATTTATAAATGTGTTAAGCCCTAGATAAATCCCCATACAAAGATCATGTTATGTATACAACCCCTTATTGAATTATCACAATTCTTGTGCTATATTTGTATGTAGGCTCTGAACCCCTTCATCACACCATTTTATTATACTTGTACCATGTGTCTCATATTTATACCAAGGAGAGATAGTCTTAGGATCATCTTATGACATCTCATATTCTATTTTGAAATGGATATATTGTAAAAGAAGGTTTCCCCCTCGAAGTGGACTATAATTCATTGAATTTTTATCATTTTTAAAGCATTGGATCATAACGTTTGGTTTCATAGCATTGATCCTAGGGTTTTTCTTCTCCAATCAAGTCATCTTAGTATTTTTGCTATAAATTTTTTTCTGTGAAGATCCATATAGTGAAATTTGGAGGTCATTTAGAAGACATATCAAGGTATCTGTGGTAAATATTTCAGCTTCTGGGTCCTTATAATTTCAGAGATACACCCTGTGGAACATAGGGTTTTTGACTAGTCCTATTACTAGTCTCAAACATGTGTTCCGGGTAAAATCATCATAGCTTCTTCAACGAGGATCCAAATTCTGTTAGACCTATTGAATTTGAAAGAGGAAAATTTGTAGTATTTATGGTATAAGTTTTAGAATCATATATCAAATCTTGGGCATGTGGCATTATGTACAAGTTCGCTCTCCTGGAAAGGAAAAAAATCAGCAAGGTTTGGGAAAGTTACCCTAAATTCCACTTGGCATGTATCCAATTTTGATCAGACCTATTCCATTGTAGAGAGGACATATCAGAGTACTATAGGCCAAAATTTCAGACTTAGAAGGGCTGGAATTTAAGAAATATAGAAGAAGGAAGGTCGGACATGAGAACAAACTCCAAATTAAGAGTTTGAAAGGTACATAACTTGCAATAGTCATAACTTTTTATTGGAAGATTTGTTTTTGGTGATTCAAAATTTGTGATAAAGAGAAAAAAAAGAGTATTATTATTTGTATTCTACATGGGTCCAAAAAAATTGTGAACACTAATTAAACCTCTCAAAGTCTCATCTATAACTCAAGAAGAAAATGAGGACATACAAAACAAGTTATCCAAATTGGAGGAACAACTTAATGAATTGAGTGCTAGGTCAATAACAAGGGATGAGTTGGTAAACTCACAGAGACAAATTCAAGAAATGGAGAATAAGATGGGTGAATATAAGAATGACCTTAAAGAAGAAATACAAAAATCTATGAAGTAATTGCAAAATTTATTGTCTTCCATGATCTTTCATGTTCTAGATGAGAGACTCTCTAAAGAAAATATCAAAATGAAAGGAACTTAGGAAAATAAAGGTAATATCCCGGTTGAACAACCTATCAATAATAAACCATTTTCTAGTGGATTTAATTCTAGTAGTGGAGTTAATTACGGTGAGGGTCCTAAATTTAACTTTCCCAAGATTGAATTAAAGAAGTTTGATGGAACAAAGGTCTTTACCTGAGTGAACCAAATAGAGAAATATTTTGAACTACATAATATTATGGATGGTAATAATTTAGGATTCACATAGCAACCTTGAACTTTGAGATAAAACCATATCAATGGTGTCAATAGGTATTTAAAAGGAAGTCTCCTCTTTATCATTATACCTAGGGTTTATTTACAAGAGACTTGGAAACACAATATGGGAAAGTATGGGAACAAGACTACTTCAATCAATTAACAAGAATAAAACACCTAGGGGATATTGAAGATTATAATTCTGAATTTCAGGTATTTCCCACAAGTCTCGATGACATAAGTGATGAAAAATTGTTGCAAACTTATATGGGTGGATTAAAATAGGACACTAAACATGAGCTTTTATTAAGACATCCTAAAAATATTATGGAAGCTATGCAATCTAATCATCATACTCAAGACAAGAATAAGGTTACAAACAAGTATACTAGTGGAGCATACATGAAAATAAAAGATCGTTTTGGGGCTCATAAGACAACCGAACCTCAACTGACAAGGTTGAGACCTCAACTAATGGATGAAAGAAGAGAAAAAGGACTATGTTTCAATTGTGACAACAAGTATGGTAAGGGACATACATGCAATGAGAATAAATTATTCTACATATACAATGAGGAGGAATCAAATCAAGAATTGGAACCATCACAAGATATAGAGATAGAAGAGACCAGTCTAATGATATCTTGTCATGCATTGGCTGACATAAGTACTCCACAAACTCTCAATATGGAAGGATATATTAAAAAGAAAAAGGTAACATTGTTGATTGATTCTGGTAGTACCATAACTTCATCAATTGCAAATTAGCAAAAGATCTCAATTGATTTGTATATCCAGCACCAGAGTTCCAAGTAATGATTGCAGATGGAGGTACCATAAATTGTTCTAGGAAGTGCCATAATATTAAGCTCAATATGGGGGAGTATTTATTGGATACTCCCACGATTTCCATCTAAATGGGTGGTGTTAATGTTGTATTAGGGGTCCAATGGTTACAATCATTGGGAACAATGGGCTTTAATTTTCAAGATATTTTCATGAGATTTTCCTCAGAAGGCAAGGAAATTGAGCTTAGAGGTATCCAAGGGAACCCCCCTAAAGTGATAATCTCTAACAACATGAAAAAATTACTCAAAAAGGGACATTATGGTGTAATTGCACAATTGATCTCAATAGATTTTCAAACATCTGCATCCTCTACTCCAATGGATCTCCAAAAATCTATCAAAAATCATTCCAAGGTATTTGGAGAGATATCTAAGGGTATTCCACCCGGTCAAGATCATGCCCATGTTATTCATCCATGAAAAGGAAGTGTACATCCATTCTTCCATGTTTTTTACTTAAACAAGATAACCAATGAAAATATCCTAGTGCAAACTATTTTATCAAAGATGAATCGAGAAAGGAAAATCATACTAGAACTGTAAACAACCTTGAAATAAGGATTAAGAAGCTGAAAAATCAAACAATTATTGAGTACCTCGTCAAGTGGAAGAATCTATCAGTGGAAAAGGCAACATGGGAAGATGATTTATTCATACATACACACCCACGGTTGTCAAGTGTCGAGGACAACACTTGTTTGAAGGGGAGGGGCATGTTAAGCCATAGACAAAGCCCTATACAAAGTCCATGTTATGTATAAAACCCCTTATTAAGCCCCTTATTACAATTATTGTGTTATATTTGTATGTAGGCTATGAATCCCTTCATCACACCCTTTCGTTATATTTGTACCCTTTGTCTCCTATATATATATATCTACACACACACACACACACACACACATATATATATATACCAATGAGACCTAGTCTTAGGATCATCTTATGATATCTCATATTGTACTCTAAATTGGATATATTGTAAAAGGAGGTTTCCCCCTAGAAGTGGACTATAATTCATTGTCTTGTTATAATTTTTAAGGCGTTGAAACATAACAAAATGTAATGATAAAATTTTAAATCAAATAACAAAATAACCATGTAAGTTTTTTTACCTGTAAATAAGTGGTACACTGTCACACTAGGGAAATATCAACTTTGTATACAACATTGCATGAAAAATGTACACATAGAAGGAAATAAAATAAATTTGACATCACAATTCGATTGAACATTTGTTAGTGCCCAACTCATATTCTAAACCCTCATCATCCTCATTCTATAAAAACATAATAAATGAACACAAACTGTTCAATAAAATAAAAAAATTATCGACATTTAAATATGTAATAAAAACATATAAGTTAAATAGTTATTAATACCATTTGATTAATCTGATTCATCCTTATTACTTACACTAGGCATGGGTTGCATATCTTCCACTATTCTTTTGTAACCCTTTCTCAAGGCATACTTTAGTTCTTCCTTAGTGGGCTCATGACTATAGTCATTTAATTGTATAGAAAAAGAGAAACCACATTTAATAATCATATATATTAAGTTAGTATATTATCAAATGAAATTACATTGATAAACTTATAAAACACCCTCTAATCATGGACCTCCTAGTTTGACTTGAAGAATGTGTAACTGCTAATTTATTTGTACCATTTGTGCCTATACATAAGAAGATAGAAGCTTGAAGCTTGGTTAATTTTATTAATGTCCAAGAAATGATTACAAAATTATGTCAATGGTAATAGAAAATTACAACATATAAATATACCAAGTTAAAAATATATCAAAATAAATAACTACAAGCATATCAAAATCAATAACTAATAACTAATGAATATATTATTTATTACCTTTGTGTCTTTTTGTTGTTGTGTCTCATGGTCCACTCTTTTTGCTTTCTTCTCTTCAACGATTCTTTAGCTCTCATTTAAATTGTATAGGACTTTTTAAATATAGATTTGTCGATATTAGATGGTATTTTTTTAATACACTTTTCCTTCTTGAATAAGCTTTGTGATGTTCTTACTAAATTTGTTCAAAACCATAGAAAACGAATTCACCTATAAAATTCAATGACAATACATAATGAAATATAAATGGGGAAGGACTAGAAACATGACTAAGTACATAGAAAACCAATTTAAACATATTTCACTTAATATGGTATCTCCTCCTCATGATAGTTTCAAAGAATCTATGAAGGGCCAATTTATCACTAAATTGTAAATTTGGGAACCTTCTATGCAAATGTTGCAATGCTTTGTGCTTACTAGCACTACTTATTTCTATCCACATTTCATTGTATTCTTTTGACCACTCCCTCATGACTATGTGAAAATTTTCATTATGGACAATTATACCACCACCAAATTTTAAAATCTCTCTCTCATCAGTAACTTGTATATCGCCATAATTGAATATATTTTATTTATCTTATGCCGATGAAACACATATTTTTCTTTATTGTTCCTCATCTTTTTGTTCTATGCTCAAACATTAATGTGCATGTGTTGTAATCTAAGGGAAAGTAGGGAGTGTTACCAGTAGAACCTTACATAGCCATCATAGAGATACATGCATACACATAGACATATAGAGAGACATACATAAGTAATGAGAGCCCAAAGAAGAGTCCTTTTATTATATGATAGACAATGAAACACAATTACATGTATCCTCTCCCATGAAACTATCTGAGCCTTCATGTGCTTATCTATTTATACCTCTAATAGGAAGTTGTAACTACTTAACTTCCTGGCTTGATATGTTAATAGAGACTCCGACCGACTTATACTTCTAATTGCGTCGGTCGACTGACAAGTTCTAAGTTGACTGTCAGGTCTATTCGATAGGGTTGACTAGCCCCTACAACATCTCCCCCCACCTCAATTCCTTGCTCGTCCTGAGCAGGAGGGGGTCATACAATTTTTTTTTTTTTTTCATATTTTGATTACAAAATTACAGTATGGAGAAGTATAGATGAAGAGAGAAAGAGAAGTATGTAAGAAGAAGAGACAAGATTTTTGTATGGGCGATCGAATTAAGATACTATTTTTGACTGAGATGATGTGCCTGGAGTTCCACTACTAACTGAATCAACTATGTCTCATATGCCTAGTGTTCCTGTGTTTTACTGGGTGGAAGATATCTTATGCATGTGAGTAGGCTGCTTCCTGGATTCCATTACGAACATTTTGACTTTCTAAAAATCTATTTTGGTGTCACCCTTGGATTGGTTTCCTAGTCACTTCTTCTCACGCTGGAGTGTTTCTTGGAAGGTTTTTTCCAGATTTTCTTTCTGCATCCATCAAAAGAAACACAGATTGTTGCTACCTTCACCAATGGGTTGAGGAAACCTCAGAGGATCCCTACACACCTTTATGTGAAGGGGAAATTCATCTTCTCACATTTGGGCCAATATGGTTGACCTGCTTCTGAATTCTAACAATTTGAACCAGGAGTGTCGTCAACTGCTAACTTTGTCTAGCTCATGGTTTTTGCTCTAGTATTTAGTTTTCCACAGAGTAAAATTTCTACTTACTTTGATTTGTTATATAGAGTTTAGGTTCATGAAACTGAATTTTGTTTGAATTGGTAGCATAATTTCCCTGCACGAGTCTCGAATTCCCTAGATTGCAAAGTACATGAAAAGCAGGTAGTTACTGATTCAAATCATGTTGTTATGAGTGCAACTTCTTTGAGGTACAATAGAGGATATGGATTATCATAATTGGATCATTTTTTAATGTGCGTATTACCTTTTGCATGTTGATATCCCTACGGTTGTTGAACATAAGCTTGTGAAAACTCCCTCGTGCGATAATCCTGGTGAGTTCTCCATGAACATTGTGTGTGATAAGGTAATTTGTAGATGGTTGTGGCATATTTTTCATTATGATGTCGATCCATGTCAATTATTATCCTTCTTTTTTTGTCAAGGATTGAATGTACTTATTGTGTTGACATCGATGTCTCTTCGACCTACATTTTTCCAGGTTCGACCGACCAGGACTCAATTTTTGAAGTATGGTCGATACGTAAGCCGACTGACTGGGGTTCTTGATCCATATTTATTACTTGAGTGATTTAGTCGATGTTGATGATGGCTTGCTTGTTCGTTTACTTTGCTGATTTTTATTGATTCTGAGTGATGTCATCTTTTGTCATGCAAATCATGTTCTCTTGATTTATGTTCATATGATCTTTGCTCGCTTGAACCACACTCTCTTGCTCATGTATTGGTCCTTTCACCGGATTATTTTCTTATGAGTATTTTTCTTAAGTCGGTTGAAGGTGTAGGACGTCGGGAATATCTTCTGCTATCTTGTCTCGGGCTTGACCACATGTTGCTTTCTCTCTCCATTTTACTTTATTGTTGCTTTTCCTTTAGTGTTATGGATACTCTTTAAATACTTTAACTTTCCAGTTTTTTTATACTTGAATATGACTAACTGCCTTTTTTGTTTATTAATTTTAAGCAAAGTTTATTTCTTATAAGTTTGACTAGTTATTTTAGTCGGTTCTTGTTGGAAACTCCCTGCTAAACTTTGCCAACATGGTTCTTTTCTTTTTATACTTGATATTTCTTCAAACGAGCCCCATTAATTAGTTTATTAAATGGATGCCCAAATAACATTCTGATTTGGACCGTTCCATTCAGTCGAATGTATTCCACCACATAAGGCCCCAGCCATGTTGTTTCCAATTTTCTGGGTTTGCCTTTTATATGACTGTCATACAGTAAGACTAAGTATCCATATTTTATATCCTTTTTCTTTAAGTGACGATCATGCCACTCTTTTTGATGTCGCTTCTGAACCTCTTGGTAATGAATCACTATTAACCTCTCTTCTTCCAGCTTGTTCAATTGGTATAGTCGGTCATTCAGGTTTTTGCTCTCGTCAAATTTTTATATAGCTGTGACTTTGTCGGAATTAGTCCAAAATTGTAGCAGGAATACAACTTCCTAGCCGTAAACTAGATTGAATGGCGTATGTCCAGTCGATCTTTTGAATGTTGATATATACGTCCAAAGTATTGCGAGAATCTTATCATCCCGGTCGTCTTTATTTATGCCACAGATATTTGTAAGTCCCTTGTGTAATGTTTTATTAAACAATTTCACTGCACTGCTTGCTTGTGGGTGATAGGATGTCATTTTTCTATGGTTGATTAACAATTTTTCTAGTAGAAATTTAATTTTTTCATTTACAAAGTGAGTTCCTTGGTCACTGATTAGTGTCAGAGGGAAGCCAAATATTGTGATGATTTTCTCGTAGATGAATTTGGTTGCTACTTATTTGGTACATGATTCAACTGGCTCATCTTCTGCCCACTTAATCACATACTCAAACGCAGTGATTATGTACTTAAAACCAATTCTTCTTGCCCTCTATGGGAATGGCCTGACGAAGTCAATATTCCAGATTTCAAAGGCTCGATTAGGGTTTATTGAACTTAGTGGTATTTCATTTTTCCACAATGGTCGTCCAAGTCTCTGACAACTGTCACATTTCTTAACTTGATCCTGACAATATTTATTCAAAGTTGACCACCACAGGCCTGCTTGTAGTATCTTCCTGGTTGTTGTGTCGGCTTGAAAATGTCCTCCAACTGCTCCTTCATGGGCTTTTTTGATGATATCCTCTCGTTCATGTTCTGGAACACATATTCTTAACACATTGTCCATTCCCATTTTCTATAAGTATCTGTTAATGATTGTAAACGATGCATCTTTCATGGCTAGAGTTTTATTTTTGTTTGTCAGGAGGTCCTCCGGGGCCTCTCCTTCTTATAAGAAGTTGGAAATGTCTTCTAAATCCTTAGGTTTAGCTTCAAATTTGAATAAGTGTGTGTCTGGGAGGTCATCGTCTATGCCTATCAGATCTTCTCATTTTTCTAGTCATGACAGGTGATCAGGTCGAATGTTATTTTTCCCTAGTCGAATGATTACGTCAAATTCAAATTCCTAAAATAATAGTAACCACCAAAAGATCTTGCCTTGATGGACTAGTTTATTGACCAAGTATTTTAGTGCTTGATGGTCTGTGAAAAATGTGAAAGGGTTTGCCAATAAATAATGACAGAACATTTGTAGTGCAAAAATCATTGATAAGGTTTCTCGTTCCATAGTTGAATAGTTTCTTTCTTATTTATTCATTTTCTGACTTGCATATGCATTTGGGTGATCCAATGTGTCATCGTATGGTTGAGCTAGAATTAACCCGACAACTACATTCGACGCGTCGACATGGACATGAAACGTTCTTGACCAGTTTGGAAATTTGAGAATGGGTGCTTCAACCAACTTCTTATTTAAAAATTTGAAGGATTCTTCACAGTCTTGGCTCCATTTGAATTCAATATCTTTTCATAGAAGCTCGTCCATTGGGAAGGTGGTGTCTGAGTAGTGTCATATAAATTTCATATAATAGCAGTATGACCCAGTATAATTTTGATATGTTTTTTATTTACGGGTGGTTTTAGATCAAGGATAATCTTTATTTTAGCCATGTCAACATTCACTCCATCCTTACATACCACATGTCATAGCAGGATTCCAATAGGTGTAGCAAATATGAATTTTCTAATGTTTAGTGATAGTTAAATCTAGCTGCAACATTCTAACATAAGTCGAAGCCATCGTATGTGATTTCTGAGTATACTATAGATTGTCCAATTGTCAAAGTATGTAGCCATGGTTTTCTAGATGTACTCTTGGAATGCTTTGACCACTATTATTGAAAAAACCGTTGGTGCGTTCTTCAGTTCGAATGGCATGACTCTGTAGGAAAAAGATCCAAATTTCTACACGAAAGTTATTTTTTCTTGATCTTCTTTTGTGATTGACACTTGGTTATATCCTAAGAATCCATCAGTAAATGAATAAAGTTCATGACCAATGAATTTGTTTATGATTTCATCAGCAAAAGGGGTGGGGAACAAATCTATCATAGTATTTTTATTGAGTCCTTGAAAGTCGACAAAAATTCTTAACTTCTTTGGATCATGCTTCTTTGGTTGTACCACCATGGGACTTTCCCATTCTTCTTTGTTGATAGGATAAATAATTCCTTCTTGTAGAATTCCTCGATCTCTTTTTGAACGATTAGTTTGTACTTATGTGCTAACTTGTATGGTTGTTTTTTAATTGGCTTCGCTCCTGGGATTAGTTCGATATTCATTACACCCATTTCCTTTACAAGTCCTTTCAAGTCCTTGTAGTCGTGTGAAAAGACATATTGATACTCTTTTAGTAGACTGACTATGTCGGTTGTTTGCTTGTCAGACCAATAATCACCTACTTGCACCATTTTTGGTTGGCCATCATTTTATATGTCAAATTATTTCATTCTTATTTTTGCGTGCATCCATTCTGGTGGCTTTGCTTCATCGAGATGGAATTCTCCTTCAATTTTTGCAAAGATTTTTGGGAAATCAAGTTGTTCTTGGTTCTCTTGGTGTTCCGTGGCTATACTTAATACTAATTTCACATGATTTTGTAATGCTGGATGGCCTTTCTTCCATTGGAATCTCTGTCCTGGCCATTTTGTATTCTCCATATCAATCCTTCGTGTAGTTGAGATTTCCTTATTTTCTACCAACACAAAATTACAAGTCGATGTTGACTCTCCATTGAGTGACATATTTTCTTTTTCTTTCTATTGAGGTGGTGAAGGAATTTCTAAAAATATTTTTATTTGACATGCTGTGTCTTTCAAGTGTTCCTCTACTAGATTAAATTTTAAGTCTTGGACACAATTTCTTTTGATTTCAACCCAGTTGGAAGTGTGGCTGCAGGCTTCTTCAATTTTGTACCATTTTCTTGGTATCTCATCTAATGTACTTGGGAACATATGGGGCCATACCCTTTCATCCTTGTATCCAATTCTTCGCCATTCGATTTCATAACGTTGAATATGTTCTGCTAGATCATAACCGATTTTGAATGTAGGAATATCTGCATCTTTGGATAGTTTCTTATCTCTGAATCTTTCAACGAATTATGTCGACACAGTCATCCATGTTTGTAATTGAGGAGAATGTGTTTCCCACCATCTTGTAGCCTGACCTGTGAAAGTTTCCACAAGACTTTGTGTTCTTCCTTGCTGTCCTATGGATTTTTCTACCTCTTCCACATGGGTTGAACGGGTATGTCGTTCACTGTATCGCAAGGGTTTGATTATTTGATTGTTAGTTGGAATGAGAGTGGGAGTTTGTTGAGTTATTTTTTCATAATCTTTTAATACTTCTTGGATTGAATAACATGTCTTAAGATTTTTCTTTGGAATAAATTCAATAGACCAACATTATTTTGCATGTGCTTCATAATTCTCTATTTTCCAGTTG
This sequence comes from Picea sitchensis, assembly GCA_010110895.2. NCBI lineage: Eukaryota > Viridiplantae > Streptophyta > Pinopsida > Pinales > Pinaceae > Picea > Picea sitchensis. Next base: position 11,464 of record SNQJ01S0169753.1, read on the forward strand.
TATAAGGTGGACTCAAAATTATGTCCGACCGACATGGGAGATTCTCTCAAAATTTCTCCTCTTGTGATCGGTTCTATATAATAATTTTGTTCATTATTTATCTAATATAAACATATAGCTTCTTGATCTTCATCCCATGACTCCATCCATGGTTTTCCTTCCATTGAATCCAGGGGAATACTTATTTTTCTCCCACCTCCTTTCAATTTGATTCTATCTCTTTCCAGGGAGATAGTTTCTTTTATTCATCGACCCCATGGCCAACCGACAAGAGTTGCATATGTTGGCATTCCTTCAACAAGGCCAATCACCTCAAAGTCAATCGGCGTTGGTATTCCCATAATTTGTGTGTCGACGTTTCTCAATATTCTGATTAGTTCTATTAATATCTTATCAACTAACTTAAGATAATTCGTCGTGGGTGCTAGGTTAGGTCAGCCCATTCATACCCATGTTTCTCATGGTAAAATACTAAATTGTGAACTAAAATCTACTACCACCTGATTGATCATCATTCCTTCGAGTTCCAAGTCAACTCATGGATCATAGTCTTTTCTATTATAAGAGAGGTGATTTGCATCCTTGGTTGGTTTCTAACCATCTTTGTATTCTCGTAGTATGTTGAGTAGGTCCAATATCCTACCTGTCAACATTTTTTCTTTGAGTAGTTGCAAATATTCCTAGATGGTGTCTTCATCTCTACTTCTTGTATTTTTTTTTATCTTATATGGCATTCCTGAATAATTTAAGAGCTTTTATCATTATTTTCTCTTCTTTATCTAGATTTGGAAAGTTGTTAGTCTTTTTTCTTTGGTATTTTTGTGGTGGAGTATAGATGTCATGTCTTATTCCCGACCTTGTAACAGTATGTACGTTCTTGGAGTTCCTCACCTTTTATTTGGAAACTGCATGTAGTAGATTCATAGTTTTTCTGGGTATAATTTTGTCGAGTACTATCAGACAATATTCTAGGGAGTGATCTCCAATGTCGCATATATTGCAGAACTTCATATCAATTATGTATTTTATAGGACAGTTTGCACTTTCATGATCATTTTTCCAGGAATTATCACAAAATGGTCATCCACAACCTCGACCTCGACCACCAAATCCACGTTGGCCTGCTCGACCTCGATCATGACCAACAAAGTAATCATCTCTTCAACCATAGTTATTTTCTTGGTCGATGGTTTCTGTGTGGTATATTGTTTGTATATTATTATGATTTCTAACATTTAGGTGGCATTCTCAAGTTCGGTGATCGTAAGCTTCACAAATGTGGAACCACTTCATGTTTTTTAGATTGTGTGGACAATGTTGTATATTATGATTAGTTAGGCATTCACATATGTTATAGTATTTATGGTCTTGTACTCGGTGGATGTCTGTTGTTTGTGTGTGCTCATTTAGGGGACAATTATCTTTTGTGTGTCCATCCCCGGTGCATGTGGTGCACCATATTTCATTGTGTCAGATGGATAGATTTTTTATAGTTTGTTGCAAATATTCTATCTTTTCCTCAAATATTTTCGTTGTAGAGGAAGTCGACGGGCTATCATCATCTGACTCGACTTGATGTTCCTTCTTTAATGCGTTTTCATAGTTGGTTATCTCGTATAGGCGTAACAGAGATATGATTATTGGCAGTAGCCCAACTACATACCACTGGACTAGCAGGTTATGATCGATCATCAATAGGATTTGACTTAGGAGATATTTAAATCTTTTGTCATATTTTCTTACCGACTCGGCTAGTATTTATTGATTTCTTTTAACTTTTGATATTCTAGATGTGTGATGTCCTGGATTTTAAAGAATGTTAAAAATATATTCTTTACTTCTTCCTTTGAACGAGTTTGATTTTCAATGTAGTTCATGAACCATGTTAAGGAACGGTGGTGCAATTCAACTCCGAATTGCGCCATTTTCTTGTCTTCGTTTGTAATATCAGTTGCATCCCAAAACTTTCCACATACAAACCGATTTCATTTTAGGTCTTCTTCTCCTTCGTAGATGGGGATATGATTGAATCCCATTTTGAATTTCTTGGTGGGGACACTTGGTTTTCTTAGTGTTTGAGTTACTACTGCTTTCGACTGAGCCGTCGAATCTTCTGGTCAGTTTTTGTCTGCATCCAACAAGGGATGATACTCAAGGAATAGTTGTTTCTTCTCTAGTACAAAATATGCGTCCTCAGTTTGGGAAATTTCATCTTTGTATTTGACTAACCGTTGTTCCAAAGGTTGTGTCGCTTCTAGACTATAGTTAATTTATTCTCTTGAGATTAGATGTGATAGGGGGGTCGAGTCAGTGAGGTCCTTGATTTGGATAATCATATTGTCGACTTCATTTCATTCAGGCTCAACAATCAATGCATCTCATAGGTTTCCTAGGTCGTCCATTCTATACCATAATCTTGTCGATTGGTCATCGATATTTATCATTTGTTGGAGAAATTCTCTTATCCTTGGACTCATTTTCGGTGTGGGAGACATACATAAATCTAGTCTAGATTCTTCTTAGTCCATACTTTCTGGTTTGTCGATTGGTTGATGGAAGTTAAATTGTGCATCGATGTATCTATCGGGTGTCACCGCGGCTGCTGTTGTTGCTAACTCTGGTCGATATCTGTCTGACTCAGACTGCTCACATGCTCTAAATGGATGACCCTCCCCTGACATATTTCTATTCAAATTTTGACTGTTCCATTGGTTACAAAGCTCTTCTCTTTTCTATTGTTTTTTATCCAGTTTTATTTTATGAATATCCATGGATTGCTTATGGGATTGTTTTCCTCTCGAAGACATTTAGTCTTGGGAAACACTACTTCTCATTTTTATGACATCTCATAATATTGATCGATCCCCCATTTTTGACCCGAATTACTCTAATTTGGGAGCGTTTTCCATAATTATTTCTTCAAGAAGTAATCCCAAGCTTCTCTTGTATCTTTTCACTTTGCGTCAATAAATGATTCCCACCTTTCATCTCTTTCTTGGAAGTTTCTATTCGGTAATGGTGTGCCTAATATTGGTTGGTATTCGACGATATCGTTGAATCCCTTATCGAGAAGGAATTTATGAAGAAGTGTTGGAACCGTGTGGAAAAATCCATTGTGCAATTTGGTGTAGAATTTCTCTTTTATTTTGTCGAGGGACGTTTGATCTTCAATGAATTGTTCTGAAATATAATCTTCAATAATTAGTTTGAGGCAATCGTGTAGGTTCGTTCTTCCTCTTTTCGTCAATTTCAGGCCTAAATCCTCGCTGTTTGTCAATCTATACATCACCTAATCTGTTAATGTGTTGAAGCAATGCTTCTAGGATAGCTTCAAGAAATCTTTCGTCCGTTTCTAAAAAGAACCATGACCTTGCTTCAAATAGTGAGAGGTTAATCCTTCTTGAGTAGTTTCTGATGTAGTTCTCAATTTTGCGCTCCCACCACTCACTATGTCTTGTTGATTTATCATTTATGTATACTTCTACATGCCCAAGTTCAATACTACTTGCAACATAAGAAATGTTGTAATATAAAGGAAAGTAGGGAGTGTTACCAGTAGAATCTTACATAGCCATCATAGATATAAATGCATACACAAAGACATATATAGAGACATACATAATTAATCAGAGCCCAAAGAAGAGTCCTTTTATTATATGATAGACGGTACATCACGATTACATATATCCTCTCCCATGAAGCTATCCGAGCCTTCATGTACTTATCTATTTATACCTCTAACATGCAGTTGTAACTACTTAACTTCCTTGGTCGGTCGGTTAACAGAGAATCCGACTGACTTCTACTTCTAACTAAGGCGATCGATCGACAAATTCTAATTTGACCATCAAATCTAGTCGATGGGGTCGACTAGCCCCTACAATAGGATGCCATAGATTAAATAAAGTGCCATGAAAAATGTAGTATATATATTTGATTCAATTTCACTATAAATTTCTCTAAAATTGTAGGATAAATTGTACCATACCTAACATGCTCAAATCTATTGTGATTAAGAACTATAGAACATTATCCCCACTGCACTGAATGAAAGTAATCCATATCTAGGTGTTGTCCCTCTTTTTTGCTTATGCTCTTTAGAAATGAAGTTAGTTTTTTGTTTTAATATTTTCTGCAACATAAATGAACTACAATAAGTAACGATTATAATTATAAATGCAACTCTTTAGAAAATAAAATATATTTTTCAATATTATATAAAAGTCATAAAGTATGTAATTACAACTCACGAGGGTCTTATTGTTGTTGTCACCTTTATTAGTTGCAATGTTTTTTCTTTTTCTTCTCTCATGTTCCTCTCTTTCCTGACATCTAGCCTCATCATTTGAAGAATCTCCATCGAAGCCACATAGTCTTATATATATATACATACATGTGTAAGATCAACACATGCAAAGGCTAACCCTCTAACTCAAAATCATGTGTATAGAATAACCTTCTATCTCCCTAACCCAGTCACCAACAAACATCTAATCACTCTTTTTGTTAGCTTAGTTTGTGTGAATTGTATTTTGGTATGAGGAATTCACAACATGGAGGGTTCACATCGGGGTACTAATTATGAGTGAGATTCTTTGAGAGGGTTAAGGGAAATTTGGAAATTATGTACATTTAAAATCATTTTAGGTTGTGTTAGTGTTTCATCTTGACTATATTTGATGAACACGACTTGCATTGGAATTGCTTATCCCATACCATAGTTGACCAGGTGACATATACCATGTATCCATGGAAGGACGTGAAGAGGAAGTGTGGCATTGGAATTGCTTATCTCTTACCATAATTGACCAAGAGACATAGACTATGTATCAATGGAAGGACATGAAGAGGACGTGTGAGGAAAATGATTGGATGGGGACAATTTAATGTCACTAAAATTGCATTGTTTGGGTAGAAACATTGTTTCTATGGGTTAATTCATTGTTTTTGTAACATTACTAGCTCGTGAAGGTGTTATTAACAAAAATATTATTAGCATTGCTTGATTAAATGACCCAACTTAACCTCTTACTAAATGAATATGCCAAAGTAGTTGTTTCAAATGTATATAAGGCAACAAATAAAAAGTGAATTAAAAATGCCTTATCCATGGCAAGGAGAGATTTTTGGAATGGTCTTCAATCAAAGTTCGAATATAAGGTAAAGGAAACCTTGATGCTTATTTGATAATTTGTACTTGCATCAATCCATTAGAGTTAGTTGTTGTTGAACTTAACACAAGAATACTAGCAAAAGTGTTGGTACTCAAGTATGGAAACAAGTAAAAATAACCTATACAATAGGTGTTTTGCTATACATGGAGTCTAGTGAAAACAAATATGCAATAGGTGTTTTACTATACATGGATTCATAACTTATCTTATATAAGGGAAATTGTTCAAACATTAACTTTTGTTTCTTCTAAAACTACACTCTCACAAATTCTCTCTATTCAGAATTTTGGGTTGATTTCAGTGAGGGTTTTTAAATCCTAAAGAATTCTAAATATACATTCAATTTATATAAAAGTATTGTAATTAACCAAATAGCATGTACTATGGTCAATACTATGATATCTTGAGTAACTATGGATTTGGTAGTTTTGAAATTAGACATATGTAAGACATAGAAAATACAATTTTTGTTTTCCTTACTAGTAAGGAGTATAGGATAAGATATATTTAAATATTTTAAACTTTAATTTACAAAACATTATGAACTAGTTTTTGTCATATTTTATGGTGAGTTTATTGAATTCAAAATATGTAACTAGCAAATAATACATTTTTTGTTTACCTTTATAATAATAAGGAGTATAAAACATTATGAACTAGTTTTTGTCATATTTTATGGTGCGTTTATTGAATTCAAAATATGTAACTAGCAAGTAATACAATTTTCGTTTACCTTTATAACAACTGTTGCATGGCAGTGTAGTCCTTGCTAGGTTGGTATGGGAGTAAATGTGACCTAGTATAGGCAGGTGGCTAGAAAGTTGAAATACATGTGGTTTGTGTGCAGAACATAGTGTTTCTGAATTAGTTCTTCTTGAAAAAATATAAAAAATTATCAATGTTTGAATGATTGTTGGACACAAAAAATTTAGCATTACCGAATTGGTTATTTTTAAAACTAGGACATAGAAAGTCATCATAAATAAATAAATTATACATACGAAATATGTATTTGTACCAAGGAGGTTAGAAAGAAAATTTTGGAAAATGGGGTCGAAGTGTAAATGAAACAAAGTTTTTGGTGCAAAATGTATATGAGGGAAATGTTGTGTGCAATGTGCGTATTTTGAAAGATGGGGAAAAAGTAAATGACGGTTGGCAGGTCGAGCACCATCTAATTTTGGAAAGTATATAGCAAACATTTTTTTTTGAAAGTATATAAGAAAATAAAAAATTTGTTGACAGTGCAAGATTAATTTTGGAAATTTAAATGCATTTTCAATGTGGACTGGTGAAAGATAAAAATATATGATGACATACAATTAATAGGAAATAAGAAATATAAAATTTTTAATGTATTTGTGAACATTTGCCATAAATGCATTTGTTATAGAGAGTGCTGAAAGATAAGAGTAGAGTCTTTAGGGTATAAAATTTTATATGCATTTTTATTTGAAATCTGTCAGAAAATATAAGTTTGTTACATACCACTGCAAATGTTGAAATATACAAAAAAAACAAAGTGTGTTACATATAAACCATAATTTCAATGTGTTTGTCATGTAGACTGGGGTTGGGGTTCCCGCAAATTATTAGAGAAATATTTACAAGAAACATGATTGTGGAAAGAAGATAGAGTGCAACAACTGCAAAATAAAATAAATGGAAAGGTATAAGTGTTTGCCTATACATGTTTATTTAAGAAAGTGGAATAACTGGGTTGAGAAACAAAGAAAGATGGGATGAGTAAACTTACAGTGAGGGTACATATGAGTTCTTTGGCTATTTGCTTGTAGTTGCCCTTTCATTGATGTTGGCGACGACTGTGGTTTCAACGATGTTCTCCATGACTACTGGAATGTTGGCAACTGCCTGTTGTCTTTCGTTGGCGGCCTATTTCAATTTCCTTTCTACCCATTATTCAATGTACGCTCTCATTGGGGCAACGTTGATGGCTGTGGTGGATGGCGTCCTCGAGCTGATCAAAGAAGGGGAACATGGCATCTAGATCAATGTCAATTTCCATGTTCTCAGTCTGAATTTCTAGGTCTTCTGCCTGCCCCACATTTTTTTTCTCTTCTTCTCCATTGGAATCTTGTGAGAACTATCAATTTTAAAGTGAGGAGGGTCATTATCTCCTCCTCCGTTTGAAGAATTCTGGGTTTCTTTGTTGCTGTGATGGGCCATTCGAGCAATGCTCCAGGATGTCGTACTTTTTTAAGTGGTATTTGCAGATTGAACACTCTTGTCACTGGGGTCTTTCCCTTGTTGCATGTACAATTTGGTGCATCTTTGCACTATCTCTACGTCGCCGACATTAGAGGCAGGCTCGTGACTATCTTTGTTTTTGGGCAGGTGTTTATTTACAAAACAATAGTCGAGGCCAAGTGAATGTATATGTTGTCTAAAAATATCATAGGGGTCAAATCCTTTTATGTGTTCAACATATCTGAGGTTGGAGATACTAAAATGTGCTGCGAAATTGTCAAATTTGTTGTCGTTTTTCAACACAAACTTCGTTATTTTCCAAGGCATAGGAATGGACTGTTTTTTTTTCTTTCTTTGGAACAGATGGAACCAATAGCTGTATTGACGTGCTACTTCTGCAATAAAAATTTTGTCCGTAATGTGACATGGAAGGAGAGCAGGTTGTTCCATGGAGCCAAAAATTCTTATGACAATGTAATTATCCAAATGTTGGACTGTTCCCTTTTTGTCCAAAAAATTAGTTGCCTGTTCAGATAAGCGAGGATCATTTTCTCCTAACACGAAAATTTTGAAAACAGAGAGGAAGCCATTAAAAACCTCATAAAACTAGTGGGAAGCCTTGTGCTTCCACAAGGCCTAGTACCAGAACGTTACAGGGTGGAAATCGAAGTTGACATTCTTGGACAAAGACAGTTGCAGAAATCGACAGGAATGTGCTATTGCAAAAACTAAATAGGATGGCATATAAAATTTCTTTCCCCTTTTGTAGCTTGACAATTGGGAAGAGATTTCATAAGAAGTTGTCCTTCCCCAATAAAAAATGGCTTGTTCGTTGACTGTGAAATACAAAATGTAAAGATCCATGCGGGAAACAGTAGCTGTGGATTCCTGTCCCATTATTCTTGTAAACAGCCAGGCAATTTCACGAAAAGGATTTTTAAATGAACTAACCTACATGCTTGTAATATATTCAGGAACTAGATCCAGGTTTTCCAAAAAAAGGGGCAAGAGGTCCAATTTGTTATTATGCTTTTCTAGGAACTGTTTGCAATCTTCTCCTTTGAATGTCAATGTTGGCTCGGGCAATTTCAACATCTGCCGGAAGAGCTGAGGTGACAAAGAAACATAAGAGCGGTCGTGAAGTGGAATAATTCTTTTCTCTGCAATAAATGTATTGACACACTAAGAGACCAAGTCCTTACAGTCAAAAACCTCAGGTACATAGCCTGCATGAGCAATCCCGGAGGTCCAAATTACTTGGTTCTCTGTGGCAGAGGTTGAGTAATAAGAAAATGCCCTGGACCAATGGAAGTTCTGGTCATGATGACTGAAGATGTTCACTGTATCTCCACAGAACTGGTGCGGAACTAATCCCATAGGTTTATGAGAAGGTTGCTTTGCTGTAGATGATGGTTTAAATGAACAGTCACAATGAATAATGTAAATTTTTGCTAAATCTTGGTTAAATGCTTATGAATGGGAAAGCTCCTTGTGTTGCACAACTGAGAGGG